>JAOTOL010000516.1:0-78739 GCA_034440575.1 Imbricaverruca yamaguchii | reverse complement strand
CAAATGATCAAATGACATATTTTCGTAACTATTTTAAATGACGCCTAATTGTAGACAATAAATAACCTCCGAGAACGTTTAAATCCGTACATGCACAGTTACCGCAGTTGCTGAAGTGATAAAACTACTATTCAGATGCTTTTCTCTTACGGGTTACTGTAGTTTTGCGAATTGAGGTGGAATTCATACCAAAGTGACCCAAGTTTTTTGTAGTGATTTTTTAAAGCATTCACGTGGCTCCCAAAAATAGGGCTTCTGCCATCAACGAAGTTCGCTAGCTGATGCTATTTTACGCATTTCAATTAGAAATTGAATGCTCTATGTCATGAAATTAATAGAATTACTGAAAACGGTCTGAGATGTCCAGAATTACGTTCTCCGGTAGTCTCCGATTGAATGCGGCTGAGAACGGACCTCGAATCCGATATGCGAAAGCGGTTTGACGCCTGTCAGGGATCCCGAGTTCCAACTATGGTGGCAAGAAATGCTAGCAATATGAGAGGTTTTGTAATTGAGTTTTTATGGTGCAACGTCAGTATTTCCCAGAATTACTCAAGAAGAATCGTGGAATTTGCCAATCTTTCCCTTCTAAAGTGCCATCTTCGAAAGAATTCTAAAGACATAGGGAAACCTAATCCCTCATATCTCTGTTATTCAAAACGAGACGAGAATGGCGCAAGCCGAATGACGATTCATCTGGTGATTACGGAGTGCTTGTGCTGGGCACGCCGTCCCGCCAGTGTGAAAATATCCTGAGAGTAACAGGCTGAGTAATAACTAGTTCATAAATTTAAATTATTTTGTCCTCTATTGCTTTTATGCTATGTTGATGCTTTTGTTTCGTTCGGATTTGGGGGCATCGTGCACACCAACGATTGACCTCAGTACCCCCCCCCGCGAGTTCGGCCTTGATTAGGCCCAAACTGAGCCAGTACATAGTTTGTAACTGTGCAAGATCCGTACCTATCTGATATAACCAAAGGCTCCACCACAAATGTGTGGGATTTTGCAGCAACATTTCCTTCATGTCATTTCCTTGCACCCTGAATATCAGTTCTTCCAGGCAAAATAAATGTATAGGCATAGCCAGAGTTGAAGGTATTTATTCAAAGCATATTTGCGGATTCATACACACTTGCATAACATGCAGTAGGTTTGACAGATGCACAATAGGCACTCAAACAACGACCCACAAACTTGTAGGTATCTGACAGTAACAGTGAGATGCTTCCTGGGCAATTGACTGCAATCTGCATTTCATGCCTTATGGCCTGCTATGCCATGCTCTTCTGTTCTGTTGTCCAGGTTTCTAATTTGTATGATGGACTGGGAACTGCAATTGCATTGTTGGAGCCAGACTGAGATCCTGGAGACAAAATGTCATCCATTATTGGCATGTTTCATTCGGATAATAAAAAAGTTCAACATTTGCAGTCACAATCCTGGAGAATAAAATGTCCTTAGGTCTCCATACTCCAGGAGAAGCCCAAAATTCCCACCCTGCACTAGAGCCTAAACAATTTCCATCGAGGGTCCCAAAAACTATAGCCGGAGTATCTAAACAAACACATCGATGCCCGCATGGCTACCAGGAGCTCGAAAACGTACCCGGAACCCTCCCAAACGCACCGGGTCCCGGGAAAAGGTGCCGGCTTGAAAATTCGCATTGATTCCCTAAATAAATACGCTGATAGCCTTACAAACACCGGAGACCCTCAAAACGCACAAGAGCCCCCAAACACACCATGACAACAGGAGGGGGGGGGGGCATGACATCCTCAAAAGCGGGCCGGGGCCAGCAAAAAGTGGCATGGTCATAACAAGCGTGCCGGAGCAGTAAATATAAACGCATCCGGCCTTTGAAAAACGCGTGGTGCCTAAAGAACATCGTGGGTCCACGTACAAATAAATACGTAAATAAATGCGTCTCAATGGCGCATCTTGGGTGACGAAGCAGCTGTGCCATGGTCTTAAAACACAGCAATAGACGAAGAAACACAACGGGTCCAAAAAGGAACACGAAATCAGCACGCGGTTCGTTTTGGTAGCCAGCCTGAGAGCATAATTAAACAAAAAGGTGAGGCACATCAAAGTTCACAGTGGTACTGTAAGGAGGCTTACATTTGTCGGCACCATAATATCTTTCCTATCCGAACAGGCCGCCAGACATCCAGTCAGATCCTGGCAGTCCTACCCGTCCCGTACAAACACTTGCCCGGAAAACGCCCGCGTGTGGCGCCGGCGCCTACATCAACGCGGCGTTTCCGTCAACAAGCAGCACATGCGAATGGCGCCGACGCCCAAGATCAAACGGGCGGCCCAACAAATAACAGACGGCGAGCGCAAATAACGGGTCGGCCCCGCGAATAGCTGGCTGCAAACACCATTTGGACCCCCCCCCCGAAAGAAGGGACATCGGCCCGTGAGGTCGGTGCCCTGACCTAGATCCGTCACCACCCAAAATCTAGAACGCCATGCAGGCTCCAGGCGGCAAAGCCAACGGCACATTCCACCAATCAAAAGCGCGAGCTCTCTCCGAAGCCCTGGGAGTGGGCTACAGAAAAAAGAGGCGTGGCTACGGAAAATGGCTACAAAAAGGGCTACAGAAGAACGCGCTGGAGGATCTCTCCGGAGGACTCCGAGGTCCGAGGCGGTCGAGAAGATCGAGACAACGACGCACCCAAACCACTGGCAAAACGTGAGTGTAGCCGATCGACGCCTCCCCTCCATCTTCTGGCTGTCCTATGGCGCCCTTACTTCGCGAAAACCGTCCGGGCTCTCCCCGCCCGGCGCCGTCGCCCCATCCCACGAGGGTACCACCAGGCCATTCATTGGGTGATTAGCCGGGGAGGGATGTGCGAACGGACTAGTGGGGTAATTTCGCACGTCTACTATAGAAGGGTAGGGTAGGTACACATGTAGGGGGGTTGGATGGAGAATGCGTGTGACGGGACTGCGCTCCGACCCTGTTGTCAAACCGTGTAAAGATATGTAAATATACTACCCTGCGTGATGGAAATGTTTAAGTGACCGGTCGGCACAGGGAACGATTGCCAAGCTGTCGACGAGCATAGCTTGGGCTGACGAGCGGGAATACTTGCCCCAAACCGGATCCCAATATCCGTCATTGTCAGGTCCCCGGACACGGGTGGGCCTTGAAAAGGGCTATCTCCCGTTCCGTATGCCATTCGCTGAGAACGCGTTTGTGCAACATCCGTCATTGTCAGGTCCCCGGACACGGGTGGGCCTTGAAAAGGGCTATCTCCCGTCCGTTGCTTCCGGCTTGTGCCTCCGATCAGGTCCGGGGCCGAAAAGGGCTATCTCTCGTTCCGGTTTTGCCACGCGTCGTAAGACCATTGTCTCTCCCACTCTCCTCGTCCTAAGCATTCGACCCGCACCTTAACCGGAGCTAAATAAATGTTATTATAGCCTAACGTCTCACCGTGGTGCAAACCAATTCAAAATCCAGCAACTCTTGGGGCGCCCTCCAGCTACGCGTTGAGTGGCGAGACCTTCTGGATAAACAAGAGGGCATTGACGTCCAAGGCCAATGGCCGAGTCCGAGACCCTCCTTGGGGACCAGCAGCAATGGATGACGTCAGAACTACGACCCACTTCAAACGGTGCCCGCGTAGTAAATACCTCAGCGACCAGGTGCGAGGAGGGGAGGATATTTACGTCCAGAATTGAAATGGCGGCCGTGCCGCGGGTGATGAGGGGTGCGCGCGCTCTGACCGGGTCATCAACAGCCGACCCGTAGACGGAGATCGTACCATGAGTACTTCCTGACAAGGTGGAATGGATTCACACAGTTATGCTTGGATCTGTGCCTGATATTAATCTGTACGATGAGGTAAATTTATAAGCGAGGCAGCCGACCTGCGAGCCGTCCTCCTATGGACAGAATGTTTCCGAGCGATGGTGGTGACTGTTGAAGCCAGTTAAATTGCCTAGAATATTACTTGCTGTATTATATATGACGCGCGTTTGGTAAGGCCTGATTGCCAGAGGGTGCGATGAACGGACGCTTCGGGGGTATTAGTTCACCTGCTCTGGATCTTTGACCGCAAAATCACGCTGGCCTATGCGATCCAGGGGTGCAGGTGAGGTGGCGAACATGGTATGCATGTGGGAGGGGCCGGTAAAGGGGCCACCACATTGCGTTCGCCGGAAGTCTGGCGCCGGACTATAGGGTATAGGCAAAACATTGCCCGGTGGTTTGTCCACCCCGAACTCTGCACGTGGGCACGGTTGGTGCAGACAGTTCGAGGGGCATGATGGACGGGTTTGGCATGCCATAAGACCCCAGGCTAAAGAGGTAGGGCTGGCTAGGATATAAGTCGACCGGGTACGTGCCCAACGTGGTAGGGATCCGTGCCCGCCCGTAGGATATGTCAGACCTGGTCGCAAGTGTACGACGAATAAGGCCCGGCGCGGCATCGATCGAACTTAAGGCTAGGTGTGTCGGTCAAAGACATCAGAGCACTTGTATCAGCCCTCGGAGTCAGTACGATGAGCCCCCTCGTTGCAGTTAAGACTTTGTCCAGGCGAGAAACGCTGCTAATAATGGCTAGGCCAGCCATGATTGGCAGTGAAAGGTTTACTTGTTCGGCCCGGTAATACCATCAAAATTAGAGCATTGGTCTGTCGATCTATGTGTTTGTGTACCGCTGAAAGGGGGGTCGGGAGCTAAATTTGGGGACCAAGCAATTAATTAATTGATAAGGAGAGCATGAATGGGGCGAGCGAATGCGAAGTGAATGAAGGGAATGAACGTGAGTAGGTAGATTTAAGGATCAGCGGAAGCCGCTTGGGGCTCAACACAGGCACCTATTTCGTGCGGAACATTGCACAAAATTATACTAATACTAGCGTCCAAAAAGTCCCAACACGGACATGTCATTCAAACCAATGACAAATCTAATTATCATCAATTCTCTCATGCAACGTATTAATTATAATCTGGCTAAAGACTCTCACTTACCTATATGGTGTTCCCAAAACTTTGACCTCGCACATATATAAATTCGTGTTAGGGACGGCAACTCAAACCAACATCACGACGGCTGTGGTTTGGGGATGTGTGGTGGAATTGGCGGTGAAAAACAACATAATACACCACTGACATAGGCACAATGAACAAAGGAGTGAGTTAGGTCAAGCCCCCAATAAGTCAGTTCAAGTAGTTCAATCAGTTCCAGTTTCCATTCGAGTTTGGGCTGCATCCAAAATACATTGACACACCCATCCCAGTTTAGTTTAGGTTAGGCAAAACCTAAAATACATTTCACGCACCCATACCACTCAGTCGAGTTTAAGTGAGGTTAGCAACAGATAAAACACGCTAGAGGTTACATGACACACACACAGTTTATCACGAATACATTCCACACACACCCACACACCCATACACCCATACACCCCCACCCCACTCACCGCACCCACCCCACCCACACCCCACATACCCCACCGACGGCAGAGCCGCCACCATACAGTACCCGGATTCCTTTTCCACCAGAGTATGTGGGAGGAAAAGAAGCAATCCGACTTGAATTAATCGCATTTCTTTCCGACAGAACCCGATACCACTCATTCCATGACATCAAGTAAGGCACAGGGCCATCACATGAAAGCAAATATCAAAACGTACTGGGCCTTGCAGAAACCGCAGAAACTACAGAAACGCACGAAGTATGGCGAATATGGTGAATGCGCAAGGCGAGTTTGCATGCGCGTGAACGTTGACATGGTGACGACCGGGTGTTAGTGACTAAAATACGGTTTGATCGGTTGACCACTAACTGACATCAGCTGACCACTAGCTGACCACCAGCTGACCACCGGCTGACCACCGATGACCACTAATGGCCACTAGCTGACCACCAATGACCACTAGCCGACCACCAGCTGACCACCAGCTGACCACTAGCTGACCACCAATGACCACTAGCTTACCACCAGCTGATCACCGGCTGACCATAGCTGACCATCGGCTGACCACCGATGACCGCTAGCTGACCACCAGCTGACCACCGATGACCACTAGCTGACCATCGATGACCGCTAGCTGATCACCAACTGACCACATGCTGACCACCAGTTGACCACTGACCGGCTGACCACTAGCTAACCATTGACCGGTTGATCACCAATCGGCACGGTGGAGATGTTCTGTCAAACTAAGCTTCATTCACTGAACAACGGATTATGTGCTGAGGACTTTGACAGGACAACTTTGGTCGGACGAAACAGAAAATGTCGATCCCTGTGTCCAAAACCAGTATCATGTACCGAACATGTGGCATCAAAATTGACGCGGTTTCATCAATTTTGAGTTCAATGAAAACCGATATGGATCAAAATTGTGCAGGTAGGTTTCTAGACTAAGGAGCCTGGCTTCCTGGCTCAGCTGACATTGGGCAGCAGCTGTAAACGTTTGATGGGCACAGCCTGCAGTCCGCCGCTAACATCGCGGCTTCACTTTCGACAAAGCTAGATGTTTTCCGTTGGATCGTCTTAAAATTAACAGACCTCCGTTCAGCGCGTGTCACCATTACCCCGAAAACAAAGCCGCCTCCTCAACAATACTTCCCAAGTCATGCTTGCCAGTGCTTCACGGTATTCACAGTCCATCAACAGCATTCCACCACATTGTACGAGATAACAAGGCAACTTGCCCGGCAACTTGGGCAGGTGGCCACTGAATGTGAAGAATCATGCTCTTAGTTTAATTTTTGTATTACAGCACTACTTACTCTGCCGTGATCGGGCTTAGAGATTGACATAAGCTGAGTTGAATTATGTGAGTATTATGCTCTGGTCATTGTATAACAAGCTAGTTTTTCTTCCTTCATTTTTGCGCAGGTCAGCTGAATTTAAGATTTCGCCAAGGCCAGTCGGCTTGAGAGTATGTCTGGATTTAGCTCAGCACAAGAGGCTGATCCCTGCTTTATAGGATGTGGTTGTGCGGGTCGGCACAAATGCAGAATATCTATTCGCCTCTTGAGTTTGTTATCTCTGTCGCTAACCGGCGAAGTCAGAGTTTAGGCTTTCCAAAAATGAAGTTGGATGATAATGTTGAAACAGAATGGCGCTCTGCTCAGCCCAATTCACATACATCTCAAAAACACGTTTTTGTATACTTCACCCATGGCCTTTTGTGGTGTCCATCCCAGTCGTCTCGAAAGCCAGCATGAACAAAGCCGTCTGGAATGCCAGAACGAAGGTAGCCTCTGCTGACCCAGGCACGGCTCGCAAGCTGGGCAGGCTATACGGGGGCGGCTAGTCGGAACCAAAGCCGGACACTGTCGACTCGTCAGTACCAGTGCCGTTTCGCCGACGGCCGGGAGATTACTGAGCCATAGAAGGGTGATCTCGAGCCGCTTACGGGGATGAGGCCGCACTGCTTGCAGCGGACTGTCAGTCAGCTGGTGTGGTATCAGACGCTGGACGCTTGTTCCCCACCTACACTCCCTCTATCGGTCCAATTGCAACCGCTCTGACACAATTGTCCGCGGGCGACTGGCTGTCTCTCGCTGGAGGGTCTCTGGAAGGCGGCCCCTTATACACATAACTCGTGTTCATGTTCGCGACTGTGTGTCGGCACGAAGATTCCTAACCTGGGCTGCCAGCGATGGGCTTGGTGTTACATATACGGTGTGTTCCACGACAGATAGACCAACAATATTCAAATTTTACACCCACTACATTTATATTTGAACCAAAAATGGCGTACAGTGTAGTCTTGTGCTCCGAACACGCCTGAACAAGTTTTAACTCGATGTTATCAACAGTTTCGGAGTTATAGCCTACGGCAGTATTTTGATGTCACACAAGGTTATTTTGGCCGATATATATTTTATCGATAATGAGGAGAAAGTGTGACACTATGAATCTTTAAGAAGGAAAATGACGAAAGAAAACAAATCCGTGATAAAATATCAACATTTCTCGCGTTTGACCTCGTCACCCAATCACTTCGTAACCTTCTATGACCACTACTAGCCCACTGGAATTGATGAATTTGTTGGCTGAAATACAGACGGGATGATTTGTCTGCCTTGTGATTGTTAAAATGTGTTTTTCTTCTAAATATCCCATATACGCGTCCGTTCTCCATGGTTTTTATGATTTGATTATCGAAACGGACGGATTTCGAGTAAGTTTTCTCTCAATGAAAAACTACGGGGTTGAGCAGTGAGATGAAGAGAGATGATATAAAAACGTTTACTTAGCACAAAATATTCCAAACCTATTAATACAAGTCTTATAGTTCACCTTAATAAACTTCACAACGCTCAAGGTCACCCATTACTGATAGGTTGTTTATTCCAGTTTATGGGCGTATCAACTACGTCGACCATGTAGCGCCCATATCATCAGGGCGTATCATCGTCATTCAAACAATGGCATATGCACGAAGGTCAGTCGACGAGACAACTGCATGCAAAGGAGTTGATGTAAGTACGGTTGATGTAAGCGATAGGTCATCCATATGTCTATGTAAGGGCGACGACGCAATTTTATTTTTCGGGATACCTGGTGGTCTGGTAATGGAAGCATGTGACCATGCCGGGCCCACAACAAGAAGCACAATTATGCCTTTATTTTACCTGTAGGGATCATATGCATTGACGGACAGTCGAATCCCTATCGCAAAGCAAGACACGCGTTTTTGTCACGGTATGCATGGCGTGTCCATGAAAATATGAACATTTTCACTAGCTTCCCGTGGTTTTATTTTTCACGTTTTTGTTTTACTATTCAGTAGGTTTCATATGCAGCTCTTGTAGCTTCCTTAACACGGGCTGAACATTTACTGATCACCATAGTGACGAAGCTTATTAACATGTAACGGCGTTATTTTACTTCAGAACATCCGGTGGCTATTTACAACACGCACTGAATGTCATTAAACATGACAACGATGCGGTCTGACGATATTCGATCCTGTTAACATCACAACAAGAAGTGCAATTATGCCTATTTCCACCTGCAGAGCACTATCTATGTGGACGTACAGTCGAACACCTATTGCAAGCCAAAACCACTTTTTACCATCGCAATGCACGTAAGCTCTGCCAGAAAACATAATTTTCACAACCTTCATGCGGCTTCATTATTCACGTTTTTGAACACTGTGCATGTGGACATTCCGCACGGGGCACTGTGCTGCACAATTGTCCATATGCTAAGGAAATGGAAGCAGAGCAAACGGTGTCGATTGGGCTTTGATAACGAAATCGTTACAAATGGCGTCGATTTCGAAGTTCGCCGAAACCGGATTTCTGGTGTGAACATAGAATCTGGGGCCGTGGACACCTTAGGAATTGTCAAAATTTTCTCGGAAATTCCAAAAAGTGACAAATCTTTATATTGTACTTTTGCGTGATGGGTGAAATAGGACGCTTTCGGCGATTTCTGGTCACTGCAACGCCTAGTGGGGCATCAAATCTGGTACTAAAAATGTGGCAAATGGCTTGGATTTCCGGAAATGAATCTTTGAGATAGTAAATATCAATTCACATATGATTTTGACATGGCATCGGAGACAAATCGCCCTGGCTCATCGCTTTGATCAAGGACATTTTTTTAATCTGTAAAAGTTGTTTTTAACCCTCCCCGTCTTTCCGGTCATATCCTCACACCCCATCTCGGGTGGGGAGGGGGTTGATAGGGACCACCAACTAATCTCCAAACTAAGAGTCGCACGAAAACGAGAGATGTCATCGGAAAGCCCTCGACGAGTATGGCCAGACACCACCCCCAAAAGTTCCCCCACCAAAAGTGACGTCACTAGTGGAGTTAGGTTATTACAACTTCCATCATGTATTTTGCTCTGGGAATTCATCTCGGGGGAGTTGAAGAAAACAACATTTTGAATCAGAAAATGAAAGTCAAGTCGACTAGGGCCATACAATTTTTGACCACCCAGAAATCAAAAATACATTTTTTTGTTTGTTCAATTTCAAGATTTTTAGTTTTCAAGTGTTCTTTCATTTTCCTTTTCTACTTGGCAGAATGGACCGAAAACCGTTGTTCGAAGTCTACCTGCTCGAACACAAAATGCTTACTTTAGCCAAAATATTATATTCGAACTCTAATGGGTAAATATGCAAAACTAATAAGTAATCAAAAACGGGAAAAATCCTCTGGCGCGTTTTGTTGCATCCCTAAAAATAAGCAAACGCTGAAAGTTTCATCAAAATATTTCATCCGTTAAAGTGTGACTGCTGGTTTAACTTTTTTGGAGGTGACCTCACTTGACCTTGACTAACTCGCTGATTCTAGATGATCTGACTTCAAAATTTTGACTCAAGATGCAAAATTGATGTGAGAAACGGCATGACAAAATTTCGGCGCGCTCCCGCGCGCCGTTCTTTCATTATCCGAGGAAAACCTTGGGAGAGTCGACAACGACCCCCCCGAGAGTAAATTAGAAATTTCCGACCATTTGCTGACCTCGACCATGGAGCCACTGTTCAGCGACTTGGTTGAGGGTGAGTTCCTTAGACTAGAGCCAGCTGTAAGGAGTGACCAATTGACTGACGGTCGGGAGTAATCCGACCAGAACTTCACAAGGACTGCTTTGGGGAATTTGGGATTATCCACTCTGAACTCAGCAGGCTGCTCAGCTCTATCAGAGCATGGGATATTTTACTCCTCTCCTCTTCATCAGCCAGACTGAAAACGATTGACTATGTACATAGGTGCAAGAGTTCAGGAGAGATCTCAGCGCTTCTTCAGCGATGACACTGTCGACGGTTCAGAAGCAACTCATCTGGTCGATGGCCTGCATATCCACCAGAGGTGCTGCACTAGCCAATCCTCACACGGTGCACCAGCACGCGTGTGACAGTTCAACGTCGGGCGCGAGTCGCTTCATCTTGCTGACCTCCAGGCTGAGGAGATCAATCTGGGTCGCCAAAAGAGCGTACTCCTTCGTGCACAGATCCTGACTCGAAATTTTCGGACTTGCTCCCTCAGGCCCAACCAAACGTACACAAGATCGTGCAGCTCCTTAAAGCCTTACCTTGGGAACACCAGCAGTTCACACAAGTTCAGGACTAGCCGGACCTGTTGTTCCAAGACGTTCCTTTGAGGTCTTTCCCCTGGAAATGGGACAAACTATAGTCAATCTCATTCTGATCCGATTATACGACTCCTGTTTAGGAAAGCAAATCAAAATAGCAATTTTGAGAAAACATAGTTAATCACATTTTACATTTGCATATTAGGGTAATTTAGGTGGTGTAATGCAGCTTTGACACCATTTAGGCTATGAAAACTAGAAATAAACCATCAAAACAGCAGTGTTTAAACATGCTTAGCTTACATTGCGCGCTTTATCGCGAGATGATCTCAGGCCACTTGACGGAGGTTTAGCAAATTGAAAAATGAACTGATGATGATTCTGCATTATAGTGTCCCACTTATGGAAAATAATTTCAAATCATCCATTTATATTGATTTGTCCCATTCGCATGGCCATCTTCAAGAGTCTCACCATTGTTTAAAATAGTATTATGACCGTAATCATGGTTCCTGCCGGTCCTTTGAAGATGTTGATGCCATTTGATGTGGGACACTACTGAACCGTTGCAGGCACCAGCATAAAATTATGGAGAAGTGAATAATTATGCTGAATATCGATATGCGACGGATACCATTTGCTTCATGACGATGCAGGACACATTTTTATGTGTAGGATTACATCCGATGTGCATCTTTTATGTATCTATTTAACCTACAGTAAACATGGCAATGCAAACTTTGCAAATGGCAAATGTTCCGATGGTGCAACTCTTTCGTTGGTATCATTTACGTACTGGTTAGATTTCATTGAAATACGCCTTTGAACGGATTATACAACACCGTTTACAACAACGTGTTTATTATATACCAGTCACCATATGCAGGTGAAGATAGATCTGCAGAGGAAATTTCCGCTGGCCTTCTGCATTTCCTGCATGGTCATGCAATCGGCTCTGGTGTGGCCATATGCATTCCGGTGCCATTCTACAGCCTGCGCCAAATCCTACAGCTGGCTCTCGTCAGTTGTTGCGTTCACGAGCCCCTGAACCAGCTCAACTCCACGCTCTTCACCGCCGTTAACTACGGCCAGGTTCCCTACATAGTCCCGGAGTCGGCAGAAGGTCGCGCTGTCCTGCCACTTACTGCTAGATTCCTCGAGCCAGCTACAGTCAATCAACCCAACAGTATGACCAGGAGCCAAGGCCTTGGGGAAGCGAGTGAAACCAGGTCACTCATATCAAATACATCCACAGCAGGAGTCTTCCCCAGTGGAATAACTGCCGGCCTGGGAGCCGATAGGAGCTTCACCGGAATGTTCTCTCGCTCTTTCTCATTCAGCTCTGTTGAGTAAGGAGAAGACGGAAATATACGGTTCCAGGTAGCTTGTGTGTCTATGGATCGAATCAACCACCGATTCCGGAAAAGCTTTGAAGATAACATTTCTTTCAGCTCCGGCATATCCCTGAGGTACCTCATGCCATCCACAGGAGCTACCGCAGCTAGCGATAGCTTAAGGAAGAAGGGGCATGTAAGAAGGCGATACAATCGCCATTTGCAGAACCAATTTTCAAATTTCTAAGCCCAGGTGAAACTGAGCTGAGAGCAGATCGATCTTGCATGTACAAAACATTCGCTATTAATCGTGCTTCATACATGGTTCCGGGTCTGCGAAGCTGGAATCCATCTGCATTATATCCGAGATATAAGGCGTTCCTAGGGGACGTTTATAAGGAAATATGCACCTTGTAGTCATTCAGTGAGACCTGACCAGAACGTAACTGCTACCAATTAAACAATGGCACCATCAGGTAATGTGCTAGCATGCGCAAAGTTTGCGAGGTCCTATGTAATTGAGGCCAAATAGATACATAAACAATACACATCGGATTTAATCATAGACAAAAATATGGAACGTACATCGGTATGAAACAAACGGTTTTAGTCGCATGTCGATAGCCATCATAATTATTCGCTTATCCACAATTTGCGTACTGGTCCCTGTAACGCTGCAGTAGTATCTAACACCAAAGAACATCCAAATTTGTAAAGGAACAGCGGGAACCATCATTATAGTCGGTATATTATAAAATGATGAGATTCTTACAAATGGTCATACGTACGGGAAAAGGCAATGCCATTGAAAATCTTGTAAATCTCTTCTTTTTTTCTTCAAAATCCCATTTAGCATGCATACCAAAGTTAAAAAAAGGTTGGAAGAATATGCACACAACATAGAAAGTGGCCAAAAGAGTGCCAAAATTGCTCATGACATTTGTTTTTAGAGGTGCTGCTTTTGCATACATTTATAAACTTCGCCACCGAAGGTATGCATATACCCCTCTAAAAGCAATGGTTAAAGTGTTGGGGGAAGGGAAACTAAGAGCAGGGAATGGAAAATTATACAAGATGATGGGACAAGTATCCCGTCAGGCTCAACCAGACGTGATTCTTCAATCTAAATAGTGTCAACTATGAATGGAGCTGGTGTAGGTAGAACGTTTTAGCATGTTGGAAACAATATTACCACCAACAAGGACAAAACAAGCATGTTAGCATCAATCATCGTCCGGTTCGGCCTCGGCACAAATTGTATTATTGGTAAACAGCTGTTTTTTTTCACAACTATTTATTTCACCTTCAGGAATGGTACTGTCATTTCAACTTCGCAAAACAGTAAATGAATGTTGCCTTTCAACTCAGAAGCGTGAATGATTAGGCGGAATGCAGACATGGGAGAAGGCGTAGCCAATATCACCGGGCTGGGCCGCGCTGGGCTGAGCCGGGCTGAGCCAGACTGAGCTGGAATGGGCTAGACTGGGCTGGACTAGGCCGAGCCTGGCTAGGCTTGGCTTGGCTGGGTTGGGTTGAACCGGGCTAAGCTAGGCTTGGCTGAGTTGGGTTAAACCGGGCTGTGCTGGCTTGGGCTTGGCCGAGCTGGGCTGGGCTGGGTCGGGCTAGGTCGGGCTGGGTCGGGCTGGGCCGGGCTAGGTCGGGCTGGCGGGCCGGCGGTGGGACTACTGTTTCAGGATTTTTGATTTATGTTCATTCATATGTTAAAAAAAGGAGAGAAAAAATACATAACTTATTATAATATAAATAAAACAAATTCGCCTAACATAATAATTTAAACCTCATGTTCACATTTTGTATAAATATAATTACACAATTTACATTTAATAAAACCTATTATTTAATTAACAACTATAAAAAAAATATCTACTTAATATTAGCTAGTTAATATAAAAAAACATAAGTTATATTTAAGGTATGTTTTTCTTTACATAATGTTAAAACAGGAGCATCTAAGAACCAGTCTTCGTTAATTAAAGAACGTATTTAAATGAGCTATGGCCTTTCTAACTTGGGACTACCGGGGAATTTTTGCGAATGAATAGCGCTCTAAAAGTGCAAATCAGGTACGTTCAGCACACTTTCGAATATTTCCAGAACAAGGTCAAGCATTTCATCTCATCGGCCACTTTTCTGTGAAAGAATCTACCGGCAATATACCTTGATAATTGCGAGATCCAAAATCTAACTTCGGGTTGTAACCTTAGGCAGTAGGTTTGCAAAAATGTGCAGAAAGTCGAAAAACATTTTATTTTCCCGACAGTTCGGCTTTTGACCATATCCAAATAAATATACCATATCCATATCCAAGACCATATCCAAATACAAAGGTTTCACCTTTGTAGATGAGTGGTGTAGGTTTTATGCATCGTGGGACCTCTATCAGAAAGATGGCCTGCACTTCTCCGAGAAGGGGGTCCATTTGTTAGGCAAAGTGTATGAGCATGTCCTTCAGGGAAACTAGGAAATGGGGTGAGGAGGGATGACATTGTATTGCCAACTCAGGAATATTCCAATGGTGTCAGCCAAGGCAATAGAACCACAAGGTCAGCAAAAAGGGTCAGTAGTCGTTCAAGGAGGCAGAGTGATAGTTCATCTAGTGATAAAAGAACTCCTCAGCATGAAAAACGCCAAAGGTGGTTATGGAGCATTTGTTAAGTGTATGATGTTTAATGCTTAGAGTACCCGATCCAAATTTCATGAGTTCAAGTGTTATGTTGCTGAGGAGGAACCAGATTTTGTTTGCATTACGGAGGCATGGGTCAGTGAAGGGTATTTTGGAGATAATTTGCAGGACTATGAGATCCAGGGATACAATGTGTTTTCGTGCAATAGGGGTCCAGAAATGAAAGGGGTGGTGTAATGCTCTATGTGAATACCTTATTCAGTTCTCAAAAAGTAGCAGGTGGGGATACAAATGTGTATGAGGAGTCCATTTGTCTTGATGTCACTGTGGGAAAAGGCAACAGCAATACACTGAGGATAGGAGCTTTCTACCGATCGGGAACCCTGCCACATTCTCAGCAACTGGAGCTTGATAAGGTGATTTGTGAGGAAATCAGTAAAAACTTTCAGAGGAAATGCCTTATTCATGATGACTTTAGTCTAAAAGGATATGAAAATGTTCGTCTTGGCTCCCCATCATGCAAAATGTTTAGGAAATGCCTTGAAGAGGACCTGTTCTTACACCAGTTTGTATCGGAACCTACCAGGCATGGTTCATTCTTGGACCTTGTATTCTAGGATTTAAGTGACTTGGTTCAAGACTTGACTGTAGGCGAAACTCTGGGAAGAAGTGACCATAACATAGTTAGATTCAAGGCACATGTAGGGGAGATTATTAGGAATAATTTGGTAAAGGTTCCAAATTTCAACAGAGCAGACTTTGACTGCATGAGAGCGGCTTTAAGTGCCATCAGATGGGAAGAAAAATTATCCAATTTAAATGCCTGTAAAATGTGGGAAAAGTTCAAATCTTACTTGAAGGAAATTCAGATTAGACATGTCCCCCAAAAGCAAAGACGCAAAAGAAGGGAAAGAAAGCCAGCATGTCTTACACCAGACTTGATAAAAGCAATTAAGGCTAAGAAAACTGCATTTAGAGTGTTTAAAGAAGCTTTAAATGTCGTTAATCTAAAGGCGTATCGAAAAGCTAGAGAACTGTGAAGCAAAAAACCAGAGCAGCAAAGCGAGCAAAAGAACTGGATTTAGCTAGGAACTGTAATGGGGACAGTAAAACGTTCTTTAGTTTCTACCAGCTGAGTAAAGTTTCTAGCACAATTGGTCCACTGGAATTAAATGGGACTACATTGGGTGAGGATAGTGAGATGGTTGAGGAGCTGAGCAAGCAGTTTAAATCAGTGTTTACATTGGAAGATATGACCAATCTGCCGACCGTACACCATAGTTCAGCGACATGTGATCTGATAAATGATGTTGATTTCATTGATAGTGATGTTGTTTACAATCATATCAGGAAAATAAAGCCAAACGAGGCAGCAGGACCTGATGAAATTTATGCTAGGGTATTGCAGGAAGCTAAAAAGGAACTGGCATTTCCACTTGGTATAATATTTTGTAGATCAGTTTCACAAAATGAAATTACAACCGATTGGAAAAGGGCAAATGTAGTTCCTATTTTCAAGACAGGAGAAAGAGGGAAAGTTGAAAACTATAGGCCAGTAAGTCTCACATCCCTAGTCTGCAAGGTACTCGAATCAATTATCAAGGATAGAATAGTTAGTTATCTGGAAGGTAGCAGATTGATTGAAGATACTCAACATGGGTTTAGGAAAGGACGGTCGTGTCTCACAAATCTCTTGGATTTTTTTAACTTCGTCACAGAATAATTTGATCAGGGAACTCAGGTCGATGTAGCATATCTTGACTTTAGTAAGTGACTTTAGGTGGCCAGGTGCTATCAGTGACTCTACAGGAGAAGGATTTAGGTGTTATTCTAAACACAAAATTGGGGGCATCAGAACAGACCAAGGAAGCCAGGAAGAAGGCACTGAGAATGCTCGGGGCAATACATAGGAATGTATCATACAGAAGTGAGGAAGTCATCAAGAAGCTTTATTGTGCATATGTCAGGCCACATTTGAAATACTGCATCCAAGCTTGGTCTCCTAGTTATGATAAGGATTGTTGGCTTTTAGAGAGAGAGTACAAATGAGGGCTACAAAAATGGTTAATGGTATAAGTAACCTGGCATACGAGGAAAGATTGAAGAAATTGGATGTTTTCACTTAGATACAGAAGGCTGAGAGGAGATCTCATCGAGGTCTTTGAATTTGTCCATGGTCTGAAGAGGGGATATCTCGGGGAAATGTTTGAACATAACAGAAATGATGCAATTACAGGTCATAAATTCAAAATTAAAGTTAACCACAGCTGAACAAGGTTAAGGCAGACTTTCTTCACCAACAGGGTAGTAGAACACTGGAACCAGCTGCCAGAAAACATTGTCAGTAGCAGCACATTGAACATCTTTAAAAACAGCATAGACAATCATTCTAAGAATAGAGGGCTTGTTTTTCAGTATTACAGGGAGGGCTGATTGACAGATTTGGTGGGCAACTGGTTCAGTGTACAGAGTGCAACCAAGAAGGGTCCTTGTGGCTCATAGTTGCACTAACCTTTTATGTCTTTTATGTCTTTATGTCTAAATCTGCGGCGTCACACTTCTTGTCAATCGCGAGACCTCGCAGCAGGCTATACGCTGGTTCCTATTTCGTTTCTCTAGCTTGATTGGTTCTGAATCTCCAGGTAGTATCGCATTAAACCTCCCCCCCCCCCGAGTTGCCGAAGGTAGGAAAAATACCGAAGTATGGCGAGGGTTAAAATGTGCAAATGAACCGGTGATGCTGGGCATTAGCTACCCCGGACAGCCACGAACCAACCATGGATAATAAGCCATACGGTACCGCCCCGATAACGCCTCGAGCTTTCGCTCGCTCCATTCGTCGATCTCATTACGACCCGTCGTGGCATGGAGCCGACGTCGGCAGGACGACTTTTTACCGGCTGGCGATGTCGGTTCGGCCAGTGCCGAGCTGTGACCACTTTTTCAGCCCGCCCTTGAGGTGTGTCGACCGTGCTGAGCGGTCGGCGGCCGGCCGTCCAGGCCATGACCTTCAACGGCACCATACTGCACCGAGCGCACCGGCGACGATATCGCCAGCGGCCGTGACCTCTGTCAGACCGGCCGGACGAGACGAGACTGCACGCGCCGCTGCGTCACCCACTCACCAGCGGGCATCATCGGGCAGCGCCCGCCACTGTCTTAGGTCAGGTCACGTGTCGCCCGCCACTTTCTTAGGTTAGGTCATGTGTCGCCCGCCACTGTCTTAGGTCAGGCCATGTGTCGCCCGCCACTGTCGTAGATCAGGTCATGTGCCGCCTTCCACTGTTTTAGGTCAGGTCATGTGTCGTCCGCCACTGTCTTAGCTCAGGTCATGTGTCGGAGGCGGGCGCAGCTCTCGGCAAGCGAGCCGTGCCATCGCACAATGTGACAACTCAATGAAAAAGAACTGACTAGAAGTGATCGACCATCTTTATTCCTGGCGCAATTGCATCAGCAAATGCTTGACGCATACCAGGTCACAGTTTCATAACAATTTTTACAATATTTGATACAGTAACAGGTGCATGAACATTGGCAGCATTACGTGTGGACAAAAACTATGCATATGTGCACAAATGTTGTCGGTTGGTTGGTTGGTTATTGGTTTTACGACACATCGACCGTTGTCATGTAGCGTCGCCAATCTCGCCGATTGGTCGCGGGCGAAGAGTAGCGACAGGTGAGACTTGAACTCACAACCTTTCGATTATGAGACGAGCAACTTACCCCTAGGCTACTCGTCCCCCACAAATGTTGTCGGAATTTGACGACTGATAAATGTAAGATACATTTTAAAACCCTGGACAAGTGAGATATGAAATGACAGCTGATATCATTATCAAAGTGTTAAGGAATTCAAAACGGCATAGAGCGATTCAAAATATGCTATTTTTATTTAAAAAGTAAGTCATGACAATAGTCTTGAAATTATTTAGTACCGCCAAGTTCGAATAAGGTTGAAAAAAGGCACAACAGCGCGCAACCAGGGACCAATCCCAATTATATCAGCGATCCACTATATGTGTCGCAAATTTCAGCTGCACCTAGCTGCTCTAACACCGGTAGCGATGAATTGCGCCCCGGCAGGTCGCGGTGCGGTGCGGTGGCCGGCACGAGCGGTACGGGGAATCCCCACCCGGACACCACGACACGCCGACTGGCGGGGTGTTCTGGCCGGGTAGCCTGATCCAGCGGTCGCTGTGCCAAAAATCCCCCCTGGCTGACGAGGCGACTGAGTCGAGACAGGTCACGTATAGGAATGGCAGAATCACATGGCAGAGGACCTGTCCTTTCCTGTAAGGTCATGAAGTCATGACATTACGCGGTGAACGCAGAATATTATATTCTTTGTGACATGCATACATTTTTTTCCGGTGTGTTTCCAGTCGGCAAATCTTTTTTGCTTACAATCACATCACAATAGCTGGGCAGACAAGACAAATTGAACAATGAGACTTACAAAATTAGACAATAAATACCCCGACAAAAACAGACTGTAACACTCTACTGTAAACTTAGTGAAACATTTCCATTCTGCGATCCTTAATTCAATTCATGATTTTCCATTCTGGCGCCCAACCCGCACTTTGAGATACATTATATAGCGTGTCCACCATAATCTGCAGCCGGCCCAGGCAGACGGGAAAAGGCAGCGCATTCGACAAGATCGTGGGCGCCCTATAACGCACTCAGTCGCCACACCCCTAAGCCGAAATAGCCAACAATCATTAGACGAGAGCTGTCTTCGCAGGACGGGCGGCAGCCGCACCGGTGCGGCGGCTGGTGAGCTGTTGGTGAGCTGTTGGTGAGCTGTTGGTGAGCTGTTGGTGAGCTGTTGGTGAGCTGTTTTAAAGCTTCATGCCGGAATGTTGACTTAAGTACACTACAACAAACTGATAGTGCCCATTTTATATTATGTTGATAGTATTATTTGCCCTACCTAGGTATGTTCTATTTCATTTTATTCACAGGTAGCTAACCACAATCAAAGCATTCATGGATGACATGTACCCAGATATGCCATCGATATATATGATTGTTTCTGACGCAATCTGGCAAAGTTCACCTTTGAAACTATTTCGCCATTCGTGTATAAGTACGACTAAGTAAGTAAGGGACAAAGACTCGATAGAGTCTTTGCATTCGATCAAGGTTCTGTGTGACATCACAAAGATTCTACGTCGTTCGGGTTGCTGCGAACGTCAAAACATGCGGACAAGGTCCGGATTGACGTCACAGCATACAAAAATTGACATCGTAGCTGGATTGACGTCGGCAGCATGGAAACTTTGTCGCCGAGTCACTGCGAAAACACGCCATGCCCTGCATCAGGCATGTCTGAGCTGCATACGATCTGCATAGCCGGCGGCGGCGGCCAGTGGAAGGCCAGTTCCGATAACAGACTTGTGCCCGACACGGGCCGGCGCCGAGTTATCGCCACTCGAGCCAGCTGGCGCCAGCGGCTCGCTACCAGACCTGGTCTGGAGCGTCGACCCAAGGTCAGCGCTGTCCGCCCGGACCGCGGCCGCAGGTCACATTTCAGGTCAGGTGTCAGGTGTCAGGTCGGCCGGCTGGGTCGGCGGCGAGGGCACCAACACGCAGGCACGCCGCCGCCTGGCCTGGGCGACCCGTGCTCTGAATAATTCAGTGCGAGGGCGCCAAATTGGGCGGCCCATCTCGCGACGACGACGATCCCAGGCTGGAGAACGACGACCCCATGCGGGAGGACGATGACCTCAGACCGGAGGACGATGACCCCAGTCGGGAGGACGATGACCTCAAACCGGTTGTTTTGGGTTATTTGGGCTTAGGGGCGGATCGACTGCGATGGTCATACTGCGATCTCTGACCAGAGGACGATGACCTCAGACCGGAGGACTATGACCCCATGCGGGAGGACGATGACCTCAGGCGGGAGGACGACGACCCCAGGTGGGAGTACGATAACCCCAGGCGGGAGGACGATGACCCCAGTCGGGAGGACGATGACCTCAAACCGGTTGTTTTTGGTTATTTGGGCTTAGGGGCGCATCGACTGCGATGGTCATACTGCGATCTCTGACTAGAGGACGATGACCTCAGACCGGAGGACTATGACCCAATGCGGGAGGACGATGACCTCAGGCCGGATGACGATGATCCCATGCGGGAGGAATATGACCCAGGCGGGAGTACGATAACCTCAGGCGGGAGGACGATGACCCCAGGTGGGAGTATGATAACCCCAGGCGGGAGGACGATGACCCCAGGCGGGAGGACGATGAGCCCAGGTCCGGCCGTGAACAGTCTACCCAGGCCCCAGCGCTTAACTCCACACTAGAGGTGGCAAATACCCATACTTCTGGGGCGAAAGCCCGGGTCCTGCCGGCCTGCAGGAGACAAGCCTGGTTTGAGCCAGGTAAAAATGCACCGAATCGCGGTCAAAAGACCAATTTTCTCATACACATTTCTTCCATATGAATTAGCACCACTCTGATTTTCAGTTAGATTAAGATTATATCAGCAATTCACATAATATTTGAGGACCTACCCAGAAAACTTTATGCCCAGCGTACGCCTCTGGGGTTAACCCCAGTATACACCCTTGCGTTTAACCCCAGCATACCTGATTCACTCGATTCCGCGTAGCACACGTGTGACCGAGAACACACGCGTGAGTCACGCGTAGCACACGTGACCGAGAACACAGGTGTGAGTCACGCGTAGCACACGCGTGAATACATTTGAATACGTAGCACTAAATATGTAGCACGAAATACATAAAAAAATAACTGCCTTGTTTTTATATTGTACAATTCTCATAAACATTTCAAACATTCTAGCTAGTCCGTTCCTAGCTGAGGTACCTCCTTTTCCTGTTTGAAAGTTACTTGAATTTTACACGCCTAAATTTGTTTCCTCTTGAATGACGTACAATTTGCTATCTGCCATCGTATATCCAAGTGTCCTGTTTCCAGACCCCAGGTGCATAACCTTACACTTATCGTAGTTGAAAAACATCTCCTATTTATCAGCCTACAATTTAGGTTCTCCAAGTCTAGCTGAATATTGCTATAATCTTCATATTTGTTAGCCAATCCTACCAGCTTGATGACATCAGCAAATTTAAACACCCTACTTCTCAACCCTGTCCTAATATTGTTCACAAAGATGATGAAGAGAAGTGGACGTAAAACGGAGCCCTGTGGTACTTCACTCGGAATATATTATTCAGATTTACATCCAGCGGTCTGGCGGTTCTCTCCGAGTGCTTTATTTCGAACGGGCTCAAAATCAACCATCAGGAACGGAATCCCTCATTCTTGCGACATAACGGCAAGAAAAAGGACAACAAACTTAGCCAACAACTTTCAAGGAGTGGTCTTGCAGCTGGCCAAAAAATGTCGACATCAATCTCGCCCAAAGCCTCAACATGCCACGACAAACCAGTCACGTTATACGACGCTGTTACAGCAGTCTTATTACGATCAGTACGATAAAGAACACCATCCTAAAAACTACGCTCAAACGGCTCTTAAAACGTTGGTGTTTTCCCATTTGACATACTGCCTCCAAGCATGGTCCCGCCCGCACAAAGGAGTATTACTGGATTGAAGACAGAACTGCTGTCCGCATTTTGGCAAGTATAGGCCTGCACAAACACCTGTGCCAGGAAGGACTCATACATTTACACTTACAATATACTACATTCACACTTACACTATGCTACATTTACACTTACGCTAAATACATTTGCCCTTTCTAACTCCACACACACACACACACTGTCCCTCCTAACCACGACCCACCTGTCAACTGTATTCCATAGTAGAGATGTCAAAGTCACCAGTACTTCTCAAAAGATCGATACCGCGCACATTTCGGCGCGGTATCGATCTCGGATGTCTCGGAACATACTTGGTCCATCGCCCTGTCTCACTCGACATGCTCCACTTATAGCGCGTTCTTCCCCTAGTTCTTGTCTACAGATCTCTGCGCATTTCTGGTAATCATAACTCAGAACATCTCGGGTCCTCCACCCGGTCCCAGTGCTCAGATCTCAGTAGTTACACCTCGGGTCCTCCACTCGGTCCCAATGTTCAGATCTCAGTAGTTACATTTCGGGTCCTCCATCTGGTCCCAGTGTTCAGATCTCGGTAGTTACATCTCGGGATCTCCACCCGGTCCCAGTGTTCAGATTTCAGTAGTACCATCTCGGGTCCTTCACCGGATCTCAATATTCGGATCTCAGAACATTTCAGGTCATCCAACCGGTCCCAGTCCTCCGATCTCAGAACATCTCGGGTCCCCGACTCGGTAGCAGTGACCCATGTCGCTACATCTCGGACCATATGTAGGTCGGTGCCACAACATCCCAGTGACCTATGTCGCTACATCTCGGACCATATGTAGGTCGGTGCCACAACATTCCAGTGACCTATGTCGCTACATCTCGGACCATATGTAGGTCGGTGCCACAACATTCCAGTGACGCTACATGTCGCTACATCTCGGACCATATGTAGGTCGGTGCCACAACATCCCAGTGACCTATGTCGCTACATCTCGGACCATATGTAGGTCGGTGCCACAACATTCCAGTGACCTATGTCGCTACATCTCGGACCATATGTAGGTCGGTGCCACAACATTCCAGTGACCTATGTCGCTACATCTCGGACCATATGTAGGTCGGTGCCACAACATCCCAGTGACCTATGTCGCTACATCTCGGACCATATGTAGGTCGGTGCCACAATAGCGCAGTGACCCATGTCGCTACATCTCGGACCATATGTAGGTCGGTGCCACAACATCCGTCTCCGCCCCGTAACAGCCGCCGACACCGCCTTGTCTACTGGTAGGCATTAATTGCAAGAACGTGATGGTTATAAACAATTAAACAACACACAGGCCAATACGCATTGCTTACCATCCACATTATAAGAAAGCGGCAACATTAAGATCACCAATCTTGTAACATGTATTAGCCATGTTATCCTGGCTCCAGCCATATTCTATGCTCGATATCTGTTGGAACCAACTGAAATTTGCGAGCTTTATCGCAGTTGAAAAACTTTCGTTGAAAAGCTACATACCATGGATATACTCGAGCTATCAACCAATATTAATGATGGTCTACTATTATGTGGACCATCATATCTTATTATATGCAATGGTTAGCATGTCGGAGATATTGAAAATATTCAAGGAACATCAAATTGTTTAATGATGACAACATTGCCGTTTGAAATGTTGAAATGATCCTGGGATTATCATGAGCCTGCGGTTATCATCAATAGGCTTTGTTTTCATGAAGCCTATACTGAATTTACAAAATATCATGAACTAACACGCAGAACGCCGGCCATGAACAAGACCGCGGGTACCTGCCGGGCTCTCTGCCCAGCTTTCGATCCCTTCATTTGCCACCGGTTATGTACACCCAGGACCGCATGGCTCTGGGAAGCTGTGTACATGCAGATGCGTGCAGTAGAGGTGACAAATACATCACATTTTGTGACCGAAGCCAGGGACCAGTCAATCTAACGTGCCCAAGCCCGGTGGTAGTCCAGTCAATATGTCAATATGGTTTTTATACCTTGAATCGCATGGTAGTTTTTCGGTTTCTTTATAACCAAATAGTCAGTTAACATCACACTGAAAAGCCTGGTTCGATCTAAGAATATGGATCGAAAACAAATTTGTGATCATAATTTTATTTTCGTATCGTTAGGTGTTGATAGTAGGAATATAATAGCCGTTAAAGAAGTCTTAAAACGCATACGATATCCTCCAATTACTTATCATCTCAAATATAATGAAGCAGCAAAAGTAAGACCACCAAGCTTTAATTCAATCGATGCTTGATAATCTGCAAAATGCTGCTCCATGTTTTAATAATCATAGAATGCCACCTCCGGATTTAAATAATCGATATCAGACGAATATATATATATATATATATATATATATATATATATATATATATATATATATATATATATATATATATATATATATATATATATATATAAAAAAATTTTAATATATATATAAATATATTATATATAAATGTGTATATGTACGTATGTATGTGTGTATCTATGTAGACGCCTTTCTCACGTAGCCATAAATTACGCTCAACACTGGCAGCTCGGACCTAGCGGCGGGCCAGACCACAGTCCCGACCGCAACCCCGAGCACAGGCCCGACTAATACTCGGCCACAGCCCGAACTGTTCTGACCGCAGCTCCTACCACGGCCCAGCCACGGGCACCAGCGAGCCGTCCACCTGCGCGCAGCTGGAGGAGCCGCCACCAGGTGGCAGGTGCAGCGGCAGCGGGTCGGCCGGGACCGCGTGACTGCGGGCCGCCAGCCGCCGCCTGGCGCTCACGTGACCGGCGAACCTGCGTGTCGGTCGCGGTCGGCTGGGCCGGCAGCTCAGCTGGTGCGCCGCACCGCCAACCCGCTGCAGATTGGATGGTGGGTCGCGCTGTCGAGTGGGGACAATGTCGCGCTCTGTCGAGTGGGCGCGGTGCCCCGCCCTGTCCAGTAGGCACGCTGTCGCGCTCTGTCGAGTCAGCGCGGTGTCGCGCTCTGTCGAGTGGGCACGGTGCCCGCCCTGTCCAGTAGGCGGCTGTCGAGTGGGGACAGTGTCGCGCTCTGTCGAGTGGGCGCGGTGTCGCGCCGCCTGTCAGTGGGCACGTCCGGTGTCGCGCTCTGTCGAGTCAGCGCGGTGTCGCGCTCTGTCGAGTGGGCACGGTGTCGCGCTCTGTCGAGTGGGCGCGGTGCCCAGCCCTGTCCAGTAGGCACGGTGTCGAGCGCTGTCGAGTAGGCACGGTGTCGCGCTCTGTCAGTGGCGCGGTGTGCGCTGTCCAGTAGGCACGGTGTCGCGCTCTGTCGAGTGGGCGCGGTGCCCGGGTTGCTGGGGTGGTAGTAGGACGGTGTCGCGCTTGTCGAGTGGGCGGTGTCGCGCTCTGTCGAGTGGGCGCGGTGCCCAGCCCTGTCCAGTAGGCACGGTGTCGAGCGCTGTCGAGTAGGCACGGTGTCGCGCTCTGTCGAGTGGGCGCGGTGCTGCGCTCTGTCCAGTAGGCACGGTGTCGCGCTCTGTCGAGTGGGCGCGGTGCCCCGCCCTGTCCAGTAGGCACGGTGTCGAGCGCTGTCGAGTAGGCGCGGTGTCGCGCTCTGTCGAGTGGGCGCGGTGTCGCGTTCTGTCGAGTGGGCGCGGTGCCCAGCCCTGTCCAGTAGGCACGGTGTCGAGCGCTGTCGAGTGGGCGCGGTGTCGCGCTCTGTCCAGTAGGCACGGTGTCGCGCTCTGTCCAGTAGGCACGGTGTCGAGCGCTGTCGAGTAGGCACGGTGTCGCGCTCTGTCGAGTGGGCACGGTGTCGCGCTCTGTCGAGTGGGCACGGTGTCGCGCTCTGTCCAGTAGGCACGGTATCGAGCGCTGTCGAGTAGGCGCGGTGTCGCGCTCTGTCGAGTAGGCACGGTGTCGCGCTCTGTCGAGTGGGCGCGGTGTCGCGCTCTGTCGAATGGGCGCGGTGTCGCGCTCTGTCTAGTGGGCGCGGTGTCGCGCTCTGTCTAGTGGGCGCGGTGTCGCGCTCTGTCGAGTGGGCGCGGTGCCCAGCCCTGTCCAGTAGGCACGGTGTCGAGCGCTGTCGAGTAGGCGCGGTGTCGCGCTCTGTCGAGTAGGCGCGGTGTCGCGCTCTGTCGAGTGGGCGCGGTGTCGCGCTCTGTCGAGTGGGCGCGGTGTCGCGCTCTGTCAGTGGGCGCGGTGTCGCGCTCTGTCGAGTGGGCGCGGTGTCGCGCTCTGTCAGTGGGCGCGGTGTCGCGCTCTGTCAGTGGGCGCGGTGTCGCGCTCTGTCGAGTGGGCGCGGTGTCGCGCTCTGTCGAGTGGGCGCGGTGTCGCGCTCTGTCGAGTGGGCGCGGTGTCGCGCTCTGTCGAGTGGGCGCGGTGTCGCGCTCTGTCGAGTGGGCGCGGTGTCGCGCTCTGTCCAGTGGGCGCGGTGTCGCGCTCTGTCGAGTGGGCGCGGTGTCGCGCTCTGTCTAGTGGGCGCGGTGTCGCGCCGTGCCGCCCAGGTACAGGGGAGCCGGCGGCGGTCGCGCGCCGGTCCGATACTACACTGCTCTCTGTAGACGGGCTGGTGTGCTGTACACAGGCTGGTGTGCTGGCTTTGTTCACACGTTGGTGTGCTGTCAGTCGGCCAGTCGGGCCGTGGCACCAGCCCGCCGCACTACAGCTGCATCACTTGACGGCTTCCAGGCATGGAATTTGTATTGTTTGTTTAAAGTTTCGCCGGTGTCGACCTCTGCATGCGTGTTCCTGTGCCGAGCGACTCTCTCTCTCTCTCTCTCTCTCTCTCTCTCTCTCTCTCTCTCTCTCTCTCTCTCTCTCTCTCTCTCTCTCTCTCTCTCTCTCTCTCTCTCTCTCTCTCTCTCTCTCTCTCTCTCTCTCTCTCTCTCTCTCTCTCTCTCTCTCTCTCTCTCTCTCTCTCTCTCTCTCACTCTCTCTCTCTCCGTCTCTGTCTCCGTCTCCGTCTCAGTTTCAATCTCAGTCTCAGTCTCAGTCTCAGTCTCAGTCTCAGTCTCAGTCACAGTCTCAGTCTCAGTATTAGTATCAGTCTTCGTCCTTCTCTCGCTATCCGTCTACCTCCCTTCCTCCTTCCCTCTCTCCTCTCTCCCCATCTATCGCTGCCTGTCCGCATGTGTCTGTCTGTCTGTCTGTCTGTCTGTCTGTCTGTCTGTCTGTTTGTATGTCTGTCTGTCTGTCTCTCTGTACCGCTGATGCCATCGCTGTCGCTTCCGCCGTCTCTGTCACTGTCGTTGTCGCCGCCTGTGTCTTTGTCGTCGCTGTCTGTGGCCACAGTTTCCTGAAGTGATTGGTGTGTGTGTGTGTGTGTGTGTGTGTGTGTGTGTGGTCGAGTTGTCGCCGCTCGGCCTGTGCAGCATCGTGCCGTGCTGGACGGCGCCATGTCTGCTAGATGGTCCGCCACGTCAGCCGACACCAGTGCCGCTGCATGCAAAGCGGCGCTGAACGACAAACTCGGTCGCAATCATGACAAAACTACTCAGCAGGGTCTTACAAAATGTCTCGCATGCAAATGAATTTTGCGAACCTTATTTATACCATCGAAGATCATACAGTTGAATAATATATTACCTTCATCTGCTGCGTGAAGCCGCAATGAAACATTTGTATCTTAGTAAGTCAGCATAATCAGTCGGGACGCCGCCGCCGCCTGCGCTGTGACGTCACATCCGTGGGTGTGGCGCAGCGGGCGCCGTCTCCACTGTGATACCGCATCGTCGCGGCTCAGGATCAGGATGTTCATCAGGGAGCATGAGCAAGCATTTTACTGAAATAATCAATATTCTGAAATATTCACCCGAAGCGCAAACACGGAGATGAGTCTGCAACTTATTCCATGAAATCACTAAAAACAACACAGCACCCTATATTCAACTTTTTGTGTGGCTGAAGCTGAAACTGGATTTGTTCTCAAATTATAAGTAATAGAACAGCTCTCAAAACAATTCAAGTGTAGGGACAACCATCTCTTCCCCACTCTTCCTACTCCGCTGGCCAGGTGAATCACCTTAAGTCATAAAAAGTCTCCCCACGTCAGTATTAAAAGAGGTCACTCACTCCACATGTCCTTGTCTGATATGCCTTTCAGACTCAAGTATGAAAGGGAAGTTTGCTTCCGTCAAGTATTATATGCTCCAAAATTGCTTCAAAACATTAAGAGAACAATTTGTCCAGAGATGAGCCTCAATATGATCATAGGTGACTCTCCGTACAGCACAGTATGTTAAGTGGTTAGGTGTTGTCAGTGCTTTGATGCCGATTTGCATGCTGTATGGAACCGGCCTGTGTATAAACTTGGTATTTACAACATGAAAACGTATCTATATTATTAGTGTTAATCTGTTATATTAACAAACTTACGACTCCATCCATGATGATTTAGAAGTTGACATTTCGTTGAAACATACATCAGGTGTTCATCAGGATCTCCAACGCCAAGGTTAACATCCACATGCTTTCTAAAGGTTTACATGATGTCACAAATTGAGTGCACAAAGTTAAACCATTTGAACTATTCAACGCTTGAGCAACACCATGTAAGCCTTATTGTATGCGCTTGGACTTGTGTAAGCACTACCTGCTTTCAACATTAATAGTTAGGCTGGTGGTTGATACGTAAAACATCCCACTGAAAAACACGATCAATGCAAGACCATCACGTCTGAATTTGAGATACGGAAAGAAACACGCCGAGTTAAACTTCGTCCGCTCGCCCCAAGGGTACATAATCGTGATAATGTAAGGGCATGAGTAACAACGTATGCCCAGGGACGTCACGAACAGTAATGAGTAACAACGTATGCCCAGGGACGTCACGAACAATAATGAGTAACAACGTATGCCCAGGGACGTCACGAACAATAATGAGTAACAACGTATGCCCAGGGACGTCACGAACAATAATGAGTAACAACGTATGCCCAGGGACGTCACGAACAATAATGAGTAACAACGTATGCCCAGGGACGTCACGAACAATAATGAGTAACAACGTATGCCCAGGGACGTCACGAACAATAATGAGTAACAACGTATGCCCAGGAACGTCACGAACAATAATGAGTAGCAACGTATGCCCAAGGACGTCACGAACAATAATGAGTAACAACGTATGCCCAGGGACGTCACGAACAATAATGAGTAACAACGTATGCCCAGAGACGTCACGAACAATAAATAGCAATGCCTTAACAGTGAACGTGCGCTAAAGCCAAATTAAACCTTTGGAGACAGAAATAACTGTAAAATCACACCATACTTGTTCTTCACCACAATATCAACAGTCAAATAGGCCCATGTAGCAACGAAAGGAAAATCATGCAGACGAGCAATTATAGACGCGATTTGCATGCGGCGTCACCGGAGCATTCAGCTCGGTCTCACCACACGCTTCAGCTTGGTTTCACTTCAGTCTTTCACCAGTTGACCGCAGACAGCGCTGTTTACGATATAGCAGCGCTCGGGAAAAGCGTGGGAAAGTCAGCATCTTAACTCGGTTCTCTTCATTTCACGTCCGTAATATTCCTGGCTAGAGATCCGGAGTAATGTTTGAGGTATGATAGTCTCTGCTGTTCCAATGTTCATACTGCCTATTGCACCCATGAATTATTTGTAAAATAGGGTGGAATATACCATATTCTGAACGCTGTATTGACATCCCTCCCAACGAAGGATAGGGATCGTGTTTCGTCATGGGTCGCTATGTCTTCATATCAAACTTCTAATAGTATCTTGCTGATAATTATCATGCTAATGCCTACCATTGCGAATTGTGATGCAAGAACATCTTTTAGCACAATTTCAGGCAAGAGGGCTACCTATGAAGTGGTCTCTTATAAAATATCAGTTGATAAGGATAGGTATTTTGTATAATTATCGCTAAAATAGTTAACCCTAAATTACGTATCTCAAAACAAAGGAAAATGATGCAAATGTGAGTACCCTATTCGATCAAAATTGTATTTGAAGAACTTATAAGCCATGTTACGGGGCATCAGAAGTTCAGCAGATTGTGAGATGCCATCTCAAAGCCCCTTTATATCCTAAGGAACGTGAACTCTACCAGTTCAAACTCTACCATCTCCAACCAAGATACCACTACGAACCGGAGTAGTCTACAAAGTTTTGAACAAATTCCTTACCGCATCGTTCTGCTAAGAAATAAGGTTGGATAGGGGTCTGGAACACGGTTGCCTCTCTATCACTGAAATTACCCATATAGAACGGCGCGCCACCAGTAACTTCCTTATGTTAGGGTGGAATGGTCGTGCTCAATCGTTCATCAACGGCCGTGCCATCGCTACCCCCGCTGCGCAGTCCAGACCGGCAGACTCACAGCGGGCTGCCAGCCACAGCCAACTTCGTCAGCTATATGTTTGGCAGCAGGTCTAGGAGCGCTCGCTACCTGTATGAAATCCGGTCTATAATAGTCTTACCTAATACTGACCTAACAGTATTGCGACCCAGTACACCAGTGCGGAATATTCACGTGGAATACACACGTGCACCATAGGTTGACAAGCTATTTTTGGCGCCAATTGCACACAGGAGAATGGTCTCCGATACTCCCCGTGCTTGGCGGTGCTCTCAACAGCACACTCAAGGCCGATCAAAGCGTAATGCGACACGGTGTTTACACCTTTGTTTTGCCACCGAAGTCGGATCAAGATTCGAAAAGCGTCGTGCCCGTCTTGGCCCGAGTTTGCATTCGTCGGCGTCCAGGCATCAGATAACTTCGCACATTCAAGCAGCACGCCGAATGCCAAGGCATGCAATTTGCATCAGCATCAATACGATATCAAGTTCGCAAAAACATCGTCGCAACTCCAGAGAATGACTGCTTTCAAGCAGGCACAGCGGCTTTGGGGATACATATTTCCCAATACTGGTAGATAGACAAAAGTTAAATGTGATTTCTTGATCCAGCCGCCAAGACAAAAGGAGCAGCAACAAAACTGGCACTGGAGCATCCACAATCCCGTTTTAAAATCGCTGCAGCGATAAGTCCGAAATACCGAATTAAAGAACAGCTTTTCGATTTGAACATGAATGCATATGTGAATGGTTGTAAGATAATGCCTAGCCATGAAATGCGACATCATTTGGCAGTTTCTCGATTTATGAAAATTTTATTTCGAATTCGCTATTTTTGGGATGCGTTACGGCCAGAACGAACCATATGATATTAACCACTGATCCATCACAGAAGGGCAGAAACAGCTGACCATCGAGGAACACTAACAGGATTCAATAGACGTATATCCAGCCCGTCAGGGCGATTATCTCCTGGGTGCATCTGGAAAGATGAAAACGGATCAAATAATCTTTTAATTGAACGTATTTAATTTACTTTCACCGATTTAACGTTCAACCCTGGGTTCCTAACGACGCATTCAGTAGCAAAGGTTCCATAGCGTCGCCACTTCCTCACGCCTAGTGGCGAGGGGAAGCCGCAATTCAAAGCAACTAGCGACCAGGTGGGTGACGACTTGGGACTAGCGACTTCGGTACTGACTCGGCGCTGTTTTGGAGTTCTGGGCGGTCTATCGTATCTGAGGGGGCACCTTTCACCTGCTGTAAAAAAAACAGGGCATTGACCACCACTGAGATCAGTGGTGGTCAATGCCCTGTTTTTTTTTATTATCGCAGATCCGCTACTGTATTTCTGTGTACGGTAACGGAACAAAAAGAGCCTATCTGGAATTTTACAAATTATTAACTACTCGGCAAAACTAATTTTCGGCCGAAAAAAGTTTGATCATGTCTCTGATCTGCTGAGGAGACTGGGCTGGTTTAGTGCGGAAAACTTAGCCAGGTACCACACCTTGTGCCTCACGCACAAGGTGCGCCGGCATGGCGAGGCAAAGTCACTGGCTCATGTCACTGGCTCATGATGTCGCCACCGTGGCGGATATTCGTGACCGAACCACCCGTCAGGACTATCACTTGTATGTTCTTCGGTCCCCCACTGAGATGGGGAATGTTGTGCGTGTGTCGCATGTGCGGAGCGCGGGCCGTGGTTTATGGTTATGGCACCACGGACGCGCGACCCACCCCCGACTGTTCGCCCCGACAGGGCCAGTCGCGTCAGGGCAAGGCCCGAGACACCAGCGCACATAGCCAGACCGTGTACAGTGAATATATAGAGACCGTGATCTATCAGTGCACAGCTAGCGGGCAGGAAGGACTCAGCGTACACCACCACAGGGAAGAGGCGATTTAGCTCCAAACCACCACTTATGTACAACTCGTTGCCACCCGAACTGATGCGGCCTCCTGTGCCGATCTTCGCACGCCACCTACAAGATCAAGAACTGCCGATCGCAAAGGTCAAGATTACAAAACAGGTAAACTGGTGATCATACATGTCATAATTATATTTTGTTTTAATACAGCAGAGCGAGCAGCAAATCAGACCGACACGGGCACCTGTCTAACGTGCCGCCGTGTCGGTCTGATTTGCTGCTCGCCACGCTGTTTTATTTTTTTAATGTTTATTTTAAAAAAATACATGACACGTATGATCACTGGTTTAACTGTTGTGCGATCTGGACCTTTGCTGCTCTGCTGTTTCATCTTATTAACGCGAGGTTGTAATAGCTACAAGTCCATGGTGGATTACCACAATACAAGTGTGTGTCTGTATGTGTGTCTGTCACACCAATGTTGCCGATGATTGTACTGGGGCCTATGAGTATTGATTAAAAAGAATGACATAAAACACAATTATCTACACCAACTTTGCTGTGATTGGCTCACGGGCATTGGTCCTGGGTGCCTGCCAACCGGAATGAGTCAGTCTACAGCATGGTCTTTCGCCAGCAGAACTCTCTTGAACGTCATCGGGGTCTTCCATCCATGTTAATAATAATCAACTGCAACTCCCAGTGGTCCTCGTTCGGCAAAACCCAACCATATTATGGAATACTATTGGACTAAGAGTCAACTACACAAAGGCAATGCTGTTCGTCTTCGACCCAGTGTACACTGCACAACATGCAGCCGCTGTGTTGGTTTTCTGTGGTATTTTTCAGACTTTTCGACACTTGGTGACGCGCCATGCTCTCAGTTTTCGCAGCATTTGAAGCTTATGAAACAAACACAAAATCAGTTCGGTGCGTTGAATATGCGGAGCTTTTTTCGTGATGCAGAATTGTCTTTTTGCGCTTGACTTTATGAAACCATATCGAGTAAAATTGGAAAAATAGCGTCAGCTGAGGGAATTGTTCGGCGAAACTCGCCTCAGAGAACAAGTCTCAGTCATCATCAGGTTTTCACAGAAAACTTCCGAATCACTGAAACCGCCGGCGTGTGTAGGTGCCATCTAACCCCACCGGCACGTGCTCCGTTCCCAGCAACCCGTCCGGTCAGGTCGTGCCATCCACGGACAAGGGAATGTAGGCCGGGGAGGCTCCATATCCCAGATGCAGCACACGGCCGGAGACTAGCGCGGGGTGGCACCGACGGCCGGTACTGCGCCCCGCACCGAGCCCGGTCCAGGCCGGGAGCCGCCCCGCCGCCCCCTGGGAAACCGAGCCCGGTCCAGGCCGCGAGCCGCCCCGCCGCCCCCTGAGAAACCGAACCCGGTGCAGGCCGGGAGCCGCCTCGCCGCCCCCTGAGAAACCGAGCCCGGTCCAGGCCGGGCCGCCCGCCCCCTGAGAAACCGAGCCCGGTCCAAGCCGCCCCGCCGCCCCCTGAGAAACCGAGCCCGGTCCAGGCCGGGAGCCGCCCCGCCGCCCCCTGAGAAACCGAGCCCGGTCCAGGCCGAGGCCGGGAGCCGCCCCGCCGCCCCCTGGGAAACCGAGCCCGGTCCAGGCCGGGAGCCGCCCCGCCGCCCCCTGAGGAAACCGAGCCCGTCAGGCCGGGAGCCCCCCGCCGCCCCCTGAGAAACCGAGCCCGGTCCAGGCCGGGAGCCGCCTCGCCGCCCCCTGGGAAACCGAGCCCGGTCCAGGCCGGGAGCCGCCCCGCCGCCCCCTGAGAAACCGAGCCCGGTCCAAGCCGGGAGCCGCCTCGCCGCCCCCTGGGAAACCGAGCCCGGTCCAGGCCGGGACCTGCCCCGCCGCCCCCTGGGAAAACGATCACGGTCACCGAACCTGCGCCGCTTCCCGCAGAGAAAGAGCCGCCCGCGTCACGATATCTGGCGTTCGCCCATCGCGGCGCACGCGCTGGCGCCGCCGGCGGTAGCGGGAAAGTGAGACGGCCGCGCAGGCGTGACGGCAACCGTGACGCCACTGTAACGACGCCCTCGGCCAACAATGGAGACACGCGGCACCGGTCGGCCGCACGGCCATGCCGCGGCCGTCACGCCACCTGATCCCGCATTGATTGCTACTGCTACTGCTACACTGATCACGGCTACTGCTACATAGGCGTGACGACGGTATCTCCTCACACTGCGGTGCAACACTCACCACCCCGGACCACGGGACTGCTACTGCTACACTGGCGGCAGTTGTAGAGTAGCTGTGTTAAGGGACAGCAGTTGTAGAGTAGCTTTATTGAGGGACGGCAGATGTAGAATATCTGTGTTGAGTGACGGCAGTTATTGAGTAGCTGCATTTAGGGACGAAAGTTGTATAGTAACTGCATTGAGGGGCGGCAGTTGTAGAGAAGCTGCACTGAGGGGCGACAGTTGTAGAGTTGCTGCACTGAGGGGCGACAGTTGCAGAGTTGCTGCACTGAGGGGCGACAGTTGTAGAGAAGCTGCACTGAGGGGCGACAGTTGTAGAGTTGCTGCACTGAGGGGCGACAGTTGTAGAGTTGCTGCACTGAGGGGCGACAGTTGTAGAGTTGCTGCACTGAGGGGCGACAGTTGTAGAGAAGCTGCACTGAGGGGCGACAGTTGTAGAGTTGCTGCACTGAGGGCGACAGTTGGGCTGCCAGGGCCAGTGTAGAGGCGCACAGGGCGACAGTTGTAGAGTTGCGCACAGGGCGACAGTTGTAGAGTTGCTGCACTGAGGGGCGACAGTTGTAGAGTAGCTGCACTGAGGGGCGACAGTTGTAGAGTTGCTGCACTGAGGGGCGACAGTTGTAGAGTTGCTGCACTGAGGGGCGACAGTTGTAGAGAAGCTGCACTGAGAGGCGACAGTTGTAGAGTTGCTGCACTGAGGGGCGACAGTTGTAGAGAAGCTGCACTGAGGGGCGACAGTTGTAGAGTTGCTGGTGTTGAGGAGCACGCAAACGTTCGTTTCTTTTTCCTTTAGCTACTTTTTTAATTTTAAGTCATAATTATAAAGTGAAAGTTTTACCGAGCAATAGGAGACGAACGTTATAGCGATTAGCATGAGCCACAAGGCTCATCGGGCCAAGTATATAGAGGGAGCATACAAGAGAAAATGAGCCTGAAACCTATGCTCAATGTTATATCCTGCGTTGTGCAAAAACAAACTCTACTCCATTGTGTTACCACGGGCAATCTCTTCACAGGGGCGGATACAGAGTGGACACGGGGAGTGTGCTCCCATGGAAGGTGGCGCCCCTTCGGCCGACGAAAGTCGCGCTTTCAGGAAGGCTCGAGTGCACCCCTCCCAACGCACTAAAAAAATCAGCTGAAGGCCCCTCTCCAGTATTGAAATACCTCAAAAGAATGTTCCGGAATTGTTCGTATTGAACTTCATTTTGAGGATATAAATTTTCATTATACATCTGATATAGTTCGTTTTTTTATTTATCGAACATAATATACCGGAGCTAACCCAAGTTTTCAAGGGAGTTTTCCTCCTGCTTGGGATTATTTGCTTTGTACTCGCTCCTCATGCATCCCATCATTATATGCGGATGGTAAATCACTGCATGCTACGTTTGCATGAATGTGCTGATGGAAATTATTCAATTTTGATACTAAATGCTTATTTATGAGATGGATTTGATTGTAATCAAGTATTTATTTTACACAACTTGACTTCTTTTCTTTCGCCTGAGCGGTTAATGTTACAAACGCTGGAAAATGTTCCGAAAGGTCTTCTATCAGTATACATGATGAGGAAATGCATGAAAAATAATTTATGAAAATATTGTCGAATAAGGAACTAGTAGTATTGTGTACCCAATTGGCATCTGTGATTGTAGGCAGAAACCTATATGACAATAGTTGGTTTGAGAATCTCTTCACATTTCTGTCATTTTGCATATTTAGAAGATTGTAGTTGAAATCTCCTGTTATAATTGTAAGTTTACTCTCATTCAGATGTACTATCATTTGTAGCTATTGTCAGCGCCTTCAGGAAAATTATTGTGGGGGAAGTTAGGTGACGATAAACCGGGCAAATTATAATTTATCTGGTCCTATTTTGAGACTGAAGTATAATTTCAACAGCAGCAGCTCCATCAGGTTGTTTTACAATATCTCTTTTCTTGATTCCAAACCATTGTGAATGTAATTTGCAGACCCCTCCTTCTCATTGACTTTAACTTGCTGCATACATATCGTAAGTGCTCATCTTTATAAACTTTTCTGTATCTTTGCTAAGCCATGTTTCTGATAAACATACAACTAACCAGTTGATTCCTGTTGTAGCTAAGAATTTGTCTAAGTCATCAAATTTCTTCTATACAGACCTAAGATTTAAGTGTATTATGGAAAACCTCTCTGTGCACATCTGTTCTAAGTTTGCCTGGAAGTGCCTAATCACATTGTCTCAGGGTGTGTTCAAATTCAGAAAATCATTATCCAAGTCAAACCTGCCCTTGGTATATGTCTCCGATAATTGTAATATTTCTTATATGCCTGCCTTACCTTGACTTTTTATTTTTTTTGCCTGCTTCATCTAAATAACCAAGTTGCGATACCAGTATATTTTTGTCACTTTTTTTCTGATCGGGACCCAGATTGGAGTGTCACGATAAAAAGAAAAGAAGGAAAAAAATTAATGTGTTTTGCGTCTATTCATTGTTTTCTTGTATTTTGGTATTCATTCAATTTCAGTTACCTACCCAGTCACACGTGTTTTTACATGGCATTTTTGTTCAAACATTCAAACATTCAACAAACATTTTTTTTCTCGTTTTTGTCACAGTCTGATTCAGCGTAGAGGTTGGCTAGTAAATAAAAAGCATCTACATAAAATGAGTAATGTCTATGCGTCTCAACAGAGTTATTTAGGAAGTGATTTGAAAAACAAAATGGAGTGCTATTATTACATCACCCTTTTTGGAATGATCTGATTTCAAAGCTGAATAATTGTTTTGCCGAACTTTAAATGACCTTAAGAATCTTGCAGTTTTACGCTTGGTTGTCGCATGTGCGCAATGCTAGGAATCGAAAAGGCGTTTCATTGATGAAGTGTTCCAAGACCGTATACAGGATACAGATGTGTTTTGGAGCTGAAGAAGTGTTTTGCCGAACTTTAAATGACCTTAACAATCTTACAGTTTTACGCTTGGTTGTCGCACGTGCGCAATGGCAGGAAGCGAAAAGGAGTTAGGTTGATGAAGTGTTCCAAGACCGTATACAGGAGTGTTGTTCATATCCATTCATAGTCGTGAATGATTGTTTCTATAGTAAATTATGCAGTCCGTAGGTATTGATACTAAGTGTCCTGTTTTATTGTGTGGTACCTAAATATGATTTAAAGAATGATTTCCCGTCTAGATAGATGGGCAAGTGGCCACCGGATAAGGCTAATATGTATAACTGAACTTGCTACTGATGCTGACATGACATGTAATACATTTTCTGGTCACCCAGGTATCTAGGTAGGTAAGAGACAGGCACATACTCAGGCAACTCCATCATGGAACCACAGTAGGATGTATGTCATACGATTGGAATGTGATGACAGAATGGATGCTGGAATATGATAAGTAGATAAATAGGTATGTAGGCAGGTACGTAGGTAGGTACCCACCTACCTAGTTCAGTGATAATAAATCCAACCCACAATCAACAGAACAACAGTCAGATGGTGGATCCCGGTGAAAATGAATACCATGGCATAACTGGATGTAAATTGTTTGACGCATTCATACAGACTGACACACACACACGCACGCACGCACGCACGCACGCACGCACGCACGCACGCACGCACGCACGCACACACACACACACACACAGACACACACACACACACACACACATATATATATATATATATATATATATAAAAATATATATATATATATATATATATATATATATATATGTATGCATATATTTATCATTATTGCAACCTTTTCTATAATTTCACAATTGCTCAGGAGTTCTGAACGAGGCACACCCTGGTGTCTCATATTAAAAAGCTTCTTTCAAGCAAGGCAAGGGACCTCTATCAGAGGGATGGCCTGCACTTCTCCGAGAAGGGGGTGCATGTGTTAGACAAAGTGTATGAGCATGTCTTTCAGGGAAACTAGGAAATGGGGTGGGGGAGGGATGAAATTGCATTGCCATCTCAGGTAAATTCCAATAGTGTCAGCCAAGGCAATAGAACCTCAAAGTCAGCAAACAGGGACAGCAGTAGAACAGCGCCTTCAATGAGGCAGTGTGGTAGTTCATCCAGTGAAGAACGAACTCAGCATGAAAAAGCCAAAGGTGGTTATGGAACATAAGTGTATGCTGCTAATTGCTCAGAGTATTCGATCCAAATTTCATGGGTTCAAGTGTTATGTTGCTGAGGAGGAACCAGACTTTGCTTCCATTACGGAGGCATGGGTCAGTGAAGGGTATTTTGGAGATAACTTGCAGGACTATGAGATCCAGGGATACAATATGTTTTCGTGCAATAGGGGTCCAGCAATGAAAGGGGGTGGTGTAATGCTCTATATGAATAGCTTATTCAGTTCTCAAAAAGTAGCAGGTGGGGATAAAAATGTGTCCGTGGAGTCCATTGATGTCCATTGATGTCCAAGGCTTGAGGTCGTTGTGGGAAAAGGCAACAGCAATACTCTGAGCATAGAAGCTTTCTACCGATCAGGAACCCTGCCACATTCTCAGCAACTAGAGCTTGATAAGGTGATTTGTGAGGAAATCAGTAGAAACTTTCAGAGGAAGTGCCTTATTCTTGGTGACTTTAATCTAAAAGGATATGAACATGTTGGTGTTTGCTCCCCATCATACAAAATGTTTAGGTAATGCCTTGAAGAGGACCTGTTCATACACCAGTTTGCAACGGAACCTACCAGGCATGGCTAATTCTTGGACTTTGTATTCTTGGAATTAAGTGACTTGGTTGAAGGCTTGACTGTAGGAGAAACTCTGGGAAGAAGTGGCCATAACATAGTTAAATTGAAGACACATGTAGTGGAAATTATTAAGGATAATTTGGAAAATGTTCCAAATTTCAACAGAGCGGACTTTGACTGGATGAGAGCTGCTTTAAGTGCCATCAGATGGGAAGAAGAATTCTCCAATTTAAATGCCTGTGAAATATGGGAAAAGTTCAAATCTTACTTGAAGGAAATTCAGATTAGATATGTCCCCCAAAAGCAAAAACGCAAAAGAAGGGAAGGAAAGCCAGCATGGCTTACACCAGACTTGAAAAAAGAAATTAAGGCTAAGAAAACTGCATTTAGAGTGTTTAAAGAAGCTTCAAATGTCGTTAATCTAAAGGCGTATCGAAAAGCTAGAGACACTGTGAAGCAAAAAACCAGAGCAGCAAAGCGAGCAAAAGAACTGGATTTAGCTAGGAACTGTAATGGGGACAGTAAAACGTTCTTTAGTTTCTACAAGCTGAGTAAAGTTTCTAGCACATATGTAATGTAGTCCTATTCACTGGAAGTAAATGGGACTACATTAGGTGAGGATAGTGAGATGGTTGAGGAGCTGAACAAGCAGTTTAAATCAGTGTTTACATTGGAAGATATGACCAATATGCCGACCGTACACCATAGTTCAGTGACATGTGATCTGATAAATGATGTTGATTTCATTGGTAGTGATGTTGTTTACAATCATATCAGGAAAATAAAGCCAAGCGAGGCAGCAGGACCTGATTAAATTTATGCTAGGGTATTGCGGGAAGCTGAAAATGAACTGAAACTTCCACTCAGTATCATATTTTAGAGATCAGTTTCACAAAATGAAATTCCAACAGATTTTAAAAGACCGAATGCAATTCCTATTTGCAAGAAAGGAGGAAGAGGGAAACTTGAAAACTCAAGAGGGAGAAAGGAAAAAGAGGGAAATCAGGTTGATGTAGCATATCTTGACTTTAATAAGGCCTTTGACAAGGTACCCCATAAACGGTTAATGATGCAGCTTCAGGTCCATGGTATTGCAGGTAGCATCTTAAAATGGATAGAGTTGTGGCTTTCAGATAGACAGCAGAGTGATGCTAAATGGTACAAAGTCATCATGACGAAACGTTCTTAGTGGGGTCCACCATGGGTGAGTACTGGGGCCACTACTGTTCATTACATTTGTAAATAACATTGAAAGTGGCGTAAGCAGTAAGGTTTTGAAATTTGCAGATGATTTGAAGGTCGTTAGTGCAATAACAGGTCATAATAAGCGTATCTCGCTGCAGAAAGACTTAGACGAACTTGTGAAGTGGTCCGAAGAATGGCAAATGAGATTTAATTTCGATAAGTACAAAATCATGCATGCAGGTAAGCAGCATATGAAGGCTCCATACCTGATAGGTGGCCAAGTGCTATCAGTGATTCAACAGGAGAAGGATTTAGGTGCTATTCTAAACACAAAATTGGGAGCATCAGAACAGACCAATGAAGCCAAGAAGAAGGCACTGAGAATGCTTTTGGAAATAAATAAATGCATCATACAGAAGTGAAGAAGTCCTCAGGAAGCTTTTCTGTGCATATGTCAGGCCACATTTGGAATACTGCATCCAAGCTTGGCCTCCTAGCTATGAAAAAGATTGTTGGCTTTTAGAGGGAGTACAAAAGAGGGCTACACAAATGGTTAATGGTACAAGCAACCTGGCATATGAAGAAAGATTGAAGAAATTTAATATGTTTTCACTTAGATATAGAAGGCTGAGAGGAGATCTCATCGAGGTCTTTAAATTTGTCCATGGTCTGGAGAAGGGATATCTAGCGGAAATGTTTCAATTTAACAGAAATGATGCAATTAGAGGTCATCAATTCAAAATTAAAGTTAGCCACAGCAGGACAAGGTTAAGAGTCTTCTTCACGAACAGGGTAGTAGAACACCGAAACCAGCTGCCAGAAACCATTGTCAGTAGCACCACATTGAACATCATTAAACACAGCATAAATAATCATTATAAGAAAAGAGGGCTCACTTTTCAGTATACCCGGGAGTGCTGTTCGACGGATTTGGTGGGCAACTGGTTGAGTGTACAGAGTGCAACCAAGAAGGGCCCTTGTGGCTCATAGTTGCACTAATCTTTTATGTCTTTATGTTCTTATGTCTTTATGTCTAAGCCAACTTGTGATTTCACCTTTCATTCACACTCGCATTCACTCTTCATACTCCTACGTCATACCAATCGCACCTTGGCAGTATGAGCGGGAGCATAGTGAGGGGTGTCTTGGTAGATTTCAATGCATGTGAGTCTAAACTGTCATCTGGAAAAGCTACCGTGTCTCACGTCACCTATATATGTTTAGTCCCACAGAACATGGACCCATGCAAAGTATATCCATGTAAATATACATCAAAATACAATTGTATGTGGTCCAAACAACAATAGATCTGCATTATATGCGGCATGCATATGTTATCCTTCCCATTTAGTGCTCTGCAATTGATTCCCATGCCATATTCATTCCACCTCTCGCCCAACTCCTGGTTATGCGTATCATATATTCCTCTAGGTCCACCCTCTGGGGTGTTTTGCTTCCTACGGGTGTTCCTTTTCCTGCGGGTGTTCCCCTCTTGTAGAAGGAGTTTTGGGACTGATGGTATGATGTGAACTTGGGTGGTGCCTTTTCAGTAGCCTGTATAATTTCTTGCTGTGCCGTATTGTGATGTAGGTGGACATACCTCTGCTCTTTGCTTTTACGTGCCATGATCTTTCCATTTTTAGTTTGGTAGTTGACTATAAGGCCTTTGTCCCATATATTTCCTAGCACATGCATTTGTTTTTCCCGTTTCATTGTCAAATTTTCATGAACTATGATTTGCGTTTTTTTTTTGTCACATTTCTGATTGAATTTTGAGTCATAAAAAGCACCCCTGTTATCAAGCTTTTGAAATTTTACCAACACCCTCTTATTTTGTCTCAGACGGTTTCATGCCGATATTGAGCCTTTTAGTTTCACTCCAAGTTTCTCTTCTATTACCTTATTTTGTAATTTCCCTCGTTTTTATGGTTCCTCATATGTATACGGTGGGGCAGATTGGAACCCCTCCCCCCACTCAAAATCAGAGAATCCTTCCGTGTACATTGCTCAGTTTCGTCCTGATTGGTTGTGTTCACTAGCTATTTTCTGAATTGTTTGTCTTCCTCCTATAATTGCTTAATCTCATCTTTGATTTTTTCCACTCTTCCTTGATATTCTGTATCTCTCTTCTAAGCTCCATTGCAATTTTCTGCATTCCCTCTTGGAACAACTTGTTTACATTCTCCATGATACCCCCAGTCCAGGTCCCCAATCTATTCTATATCAACTAGTAAGCTTTCAGTTGTGTATGTGATCCTAGTCTATTTTTACTTACTAATTCGCCAGGAAAACACCAGAACAAGACAGTCCGTATCTATTCCCTGATCTCCCGGTGTGCCGCTTGTCTTATGCACTTATACGTCCGTACCTATCGCCGATTTGCTAAAGTTTGGCCCGTTTACAATGTGTATTCAATTACGTTTGATGTGCATAATGGAGGTTTGGGTTTTGGCATAAACAATCCATATTCGCATCCACTAGGAAACATATTTCGCCATCTTCATACTGATATTGTTAATTATCTCAGATCTTGTTTAGAAGACTAGGCAAGAAAGCTCGAGTTATTCAACATAACCCACATAATACGCATTTGCCCATCAAGTGACTGATGGACTGAACCGTCCCAGTCACGGACTGACTGAATGATTCCAAATAGGAGGCGGTGCCAGGCAGTGCTACGCAACCGATATACGCACAACCATGTCAGAGGAATCCTTCACTTCTGTAGGCCAGCCTTCATCGATCTTTAGCCAACTGGTGTAGGCTTGCATAACTACATAATACAAAGCTAGGTTAGGTTAGGTTACCTGCCTTTCAGGTAGATGACTACATGCCTTTTAAATCCATCTGTCCACTTCGTCCATTGTGGGAAAAACTACATCTACTACGCCTGACAGGTACTTCGTGTAGTTCATCATCATACAATTTCAGCATGTTGGGAAATGCAACAAAATGTTCAGAAAAATATTCTGGCATACTATTTTCAAGCTTCTCCCACAATCAAAGTGCACAAAACAAAGTTAGCACAATTGACATCCAAATTTTAGCAAGATTGACAATGCATTTTGGATGCCACTTACAACTTTAACTACCACAGACCCCTGCAGAGCAATTGATAAACTTTGCATTACTACACATATACCTGCAGCAATATGACCTATTTCTCCTAGCCCCACATATTATGACCCCGTGGTGTTACCATGCGTGGAAGTTACAAAAATATTGGTGGAGCCTAATGCATCGGGACCATGAGTCATGTTAATTTCGCTGGTGGGGCCCACTCCATGGGGTCCCACGTTCAGGGTGTAAGAAGTTGATGCAGCCAAGGCAAAGATGGCCACAAAAAGCATATGAAACTTCTCCGCTGCATGTTGCCCAGCTAAACACAGTTCATGGACACTATTTGGAAGTGCCCATGACACTCCAACATAGTGACATGCTTGCTGAACTATAAGAACGTATGTTGAAGCAGTGGCGTCGCCACGAAATTCTTCCAGGGGGGCGAGATCGAAAGGGGGCCTCCTGCTCCCCGAAAAGGGGCCTCCATTGTGTTAGGGCCTCCTATTGTTTTTAGGCCCTTAGTATGGTTCAGGAATGGGAAACTGAGGGCTGGAGGGCCTCCTTTTCGTCCTGGAGGGCCTCCTTTTCGTCCTGGAGGGCCTCCTTTTCGTCCTAGAGGGCATCCTTTTCGTCCTGGAGGGCCTCCTTTTCGTCCTGGGGGCCTCCTTTTAGTCCTGGAGGGCCTCCTTTTAGTCCTGGAGGGCCTCCTTTTCGTCCTGGAGGGCCTCCTTTTCGTCCTGGAGGGCCTCCTTTTCGTCCTGGGGGCCTCCTTTTCGTCCTGGGGCCTCCTTTTCGTCCTGACGTACTTTCTTTTTGTCCTGGGGGCCTCTTTTTCGTCCTGAGGGCCTCCTTTTCGTCCTGGGGTTTCGTTTTCGTCCTGGGGGCCTCCTTTTAGTCCTGGAGGGCCTCCTTTTCGTCATGGGGGCCTCCTTTCCGCCCTGAGGTACCTTCTTTTCGTCCTGGGGCCTCCTTTTCGTCCTGAGGGCCTCATTTTCGTCCCGAGGGCCTCCTTTTCGTCCTCGGGGTTTCGTTTTTGTCCTGGGGGCCTCCTCAAATTTCAGGGGGGGGGGGGCGCCACCCAGTCTCACGGCAGGGGTCACCATTGCCTCCTCTGCCCCGGCGACCCGCCAGCCCCCTGTGTTGAAGTGATCCTCGAAGCAACGCATGGCGTTCTGAAGCACATGATAGTCGCGATGGGCGGTGTTTCACCATGCACTCCGCTGTTGCATATCGCGAGGAACAAACGACATTTTTCTGGCGTATTTTTCCGGTGCAATGCACATGCACACACCCATACAAATAGGCAGAACACAGCATCGGTTACTGCAACCAAGAAGGGCCCTTGTGGTTCATAGTTGCACTAATATTTTATGTCTTTATGTCTTTATGTCTTTATGTTTCTTCGCAGAGGTTGCTGTCAGATGTTCGGCAATTTTAAAACGAAATACGTGCAAAATGCAGCCAAATATTCACAAGAAGCAGTCCATAGTACGTTCATGTTAACAGCCAGAGAAAACAGCGCGCCGCAATAGCATCAAGCGGCCGCTGTCCCGTACGTGATGGTACACCAATCAGCGGCTGCCGTCCGGAATGTGACGTCACACCAATCAGCGACCACTGTCCGGCACGTGACGTCACACCAATCTGTGGCCACTATCCGGTACGTGACGTCACACCAATCAGCAGCCAGCCCCTGGTGAGGGGATTGGAGATATAGGGAACTCGAATTTCAAGATGAAATACATTGCAAATGTCAACATTTTAGCGTCTTAATGACCTAAAGCATATTGAACGTCCTCGTGATTAAGCTACTTCCATGTCTGGGGAAACCTGCAGCCATTCCACTCTCAGCAAGCACACAACCTTCCTTCAGTGTTGCGACGGGCCATGTCTGCGCAGAAACCAGCCAGGCCCCGATGCGTGCCAGCAATGACAACGCAACTGCGCAAGTGCACGGCGCACGTGCAGCGTGTCCCGCAACGCGCCTCGCCTGGCGTGTCTCGGCTGCCACAGCTACAACGCTGACGTCGCCCGGCAGTACGCACACAAATATTCATGTCTTACCACACGGTGCACGGGGATCGGGTAGGAATTCGGGCAATTGACACGGCTGATACCTCGCGAACTGATTCCTGATACCAATGACTAACAAAGTCCGGATCGTATCATGCTGCCAGTGCTGCATACTCTATTGGATCTTGGAGCAGTCAACGTTGTTATGGGAGATGCGGAGGGCTGTACTTATCTGTTAAGCAAGAATACACACTTTTAACATGACAATTGCCATTCCAGGTACCAGGTATAACACGTAAAACGTATCTACCGTTTCCATCTTACCGACTTGATCCCCAACCATCGGCATGAGGAACTTTGTGATACCGTGATACTGTCTAACGTAAAATAGTGAGAAGAGACTTAAAATTATTGAATACTTGATATACTTGATATACTTGATTGAATACTTGAGATTACTTGAAATTTACCATCATTAGCGTCAAAAGCATACCATTTGGCGCAGAAAGGTAGCAGTATGGAGTGACAGAAGGCGAGAAGGAACGTAAATGCGCTTCAGATAGGCACATTCCACTGGTGTAGCGCGGTTCAATACATGATAAGCTTGAGGAAGGGGAGGAGATGAAGTGTATTTTATATATGACGCATTTCTCGTTGATATTGCACCCCAGTTACACCAGTGGACTAACAACTTGTGATTTACTACAAATCCGCTAAATACCTGGGTTCTGGGACCTGGAATGCTGGAATGGAATTCCGGTACAATTCGTGAATAAATGGTCATAACCAACGCTATTTGTGGACTTCAATTTTCCCAGATGCGTTGGTTTCTTTCGGATTCGGAAGCGGTTTCCAAGGGTACGCAACGTAAACATTGTTTGCCCGTGCGTGGCACCATTGTGATGCTTCACGTATATATTTGCAGTAAAAGTGAATTCAAACACACGCTAAACATATACATACATCGAGCGAACGTCCTCTTTCAGCCTGATCAATTATTTTCACATAAGCATTAATCCGAACACAGTAAAAACCCCGTTAAAGCTTGTGTACCTTGCTGACTATAAAACAACCTGTATCGTCAGTTTTCTTCCAGATTTAATGCACACAGCAAACGGTCCCGTATTTGATAAATCTAATACTAGAGCATAAGATGGATGCAATTAGAACAAATAACCAAAATATATACGAAGGCATCGATTTCTCTGTCTTATGAATGTATGCAACTTATACCTTCGCTGAAACACATACACGTTTCTTATTTTACGACCACCGTTTGTTAAACTAGAACTTCGATTCGAAAACAAGAAATACTGCCAAAGGAAACTGGAACTTGCCTGATTTGTGCCAAGTAAGAAAAATATACGCAACTAGTAGGTGCAACTGCGCAGGTGGAGCACATAGTGTCCGACAGACATGAAGCTCTTTGGGAACGATTGTGTGTGTTTGTGTGTGTGTGTGTGTTTTGCATATAGCAATAACAATAGTTATGTATAGTAATATATTATTATTTATATTATTATATTTCTTATATTAACATTTATTGCATATAGCAATAGTGTGGAATATTGACAGCGATGGCGCAATGTGTCTCCTACATTTCGAAGCAAAACATCGGTCTGATTCCCAGCTCAGAACCTGTCTTTTCTTGCTTTGATTTGCATCGCATTAGTCGCCGCCCACCATGCCAGTCGGTTGTTAATCAGCACTTAGCGTTTAACTCTCTATATACATTTTATCGTCCATGTGGAGCAGCAGCAGTGTTGCGGTTGTCGTTTGGCAGCCCACACAGCAAGATGGATGAGCTTGTCCACCGAAAGGCAACCACTCGGCGAGAAATTGGGTGCACTTATAATGTCCTAAGAGGTGATCCATTAAGTACAGCCGCCGGTGCCAGTGGGGTGATCGATTCCTCAGTGGATTGTGCAGTCCACCCAATATCCATATACCCGTATACGCCTGTGTCCGCCCCAGACCCACCCAGACCCGCCCAGACCCGCTCAGACCCATCCAGACCCACCCAGACCCGCTCAAACACACCCAGACCCACTCAGACCCGCCCAGACCCGCCCAGACCCGCCCAGACCCACCCAGACCCACCCAGACCCACCCAGACCCAGAAGTGGTGAAGGTGCTGATTCATGACTATCGCCAAGGAATTGTCCTTGAAGTAGTGGACGAAAGGTGTAGCTCGTGGATCCATGTAACTTCCGAATGATCCGGAAGCATTTCGATAATTTTGTTCGATGGATGCTGAGTGTCTGAAAGGTAAAACCTATGGTATTATTCAAGCGGAATAATGTTATATATTATATATTATATATGTACATCTGTATTACTCAAGCGGAACCAGCAATTCTATGTTCATTACCTATTTTACATACCCGCGCCACCTGGTGCTACCCATGAACATTTTTACACAACTCACTTTTTCTACTTATACACAATGCAATCGCATATGCATGTACCTGCACGATTACTCGGCATTCGCACCATTGTTGCATTGCGCTACAAAATTACAATTCGATCGGCTTCTTTCACAATCATGTGACAGTTGTGATCCTCAGTTCAAAAACACTTGGATGCTTGCATCTTGATATTCCAGTTATTTCACAACATCTAAACAGTGACGAAACCAGTGAGCAGATAACGAGCTAAGTCAGACTAAATACTGGTTCCCCCTGATTTCGGCTGTAGACGGCCATCCCCGGCATCGCCAGGTTTCTGCGCACTCCCTGAGAGACAGTGAAGCATGACGGATGCCCCGGCGCCGGGACGACTAGCTGCGCGTTACCTGAGCTGCATGTGTTCTCAGACGCGCGCCGTCCGTACCACCGGGTGACCGGACACGCGCGGCGGCAACATTGGCTCAGTGCCGAGCGTGGCAGACAGCCTTTGTCAGCGGGCTGGAGCCGGCCGGCGGACCCGGTGGCCGGCCGCGGGCCGCGCGGCGGGCCGCCGCCACTGCCACGGGTGCCGGCCGAGCCGAGCCGTCCTCCGGCCCGCCGGCGGCAGCAGCCTAGTTAGCCGGGCGGCCGCCAGGCGACCCGTCGGCACGGGCGGCGAGCGCGGCGGCCGGTACGGCAGTCATCTCGGCACCGCGCCGGTGGAGGGTGCACCGGCGGCAGTGATTCGTCCCCCTTGCGTAGTCATGGAAGTGAACCGACCGTCGCCTGTGGTCGAGCAGAATGGCACCGAGGGCGGCGACACGCGTGACAAGAACTTCCTCTTCTCGGAGGCGCGCGGCGGCCGCGACGTGTGGATCGTGCGCGGCTTCCAGATCAGCAAGCTCACCATCTACCAGATCCTGACGGTGGCGCTCGGCTGTCTGGCCGTGCTCTTCCTGATACTGCTGATTGCCGTGTCGGCGTCTGGGCCCGGAAATGGTTCGAGTGCCGCGCTGCGTGCCCAGTCGCAAGCCCTGTCACGCGCTAATCGCGAGTGTCAGAAGCCGGTCTGCATTCAGCAGGCGGCGCAAATGGTCGGCTACATGAACTACTCGGTCAAACCGTGCGAGAACTTTTACGAGTATGCGTGCGGCCAGTTCAGCGTGCGCCACCCGCGCGGCATTCACATCAGCTACGGCGTCGATAACATGCTCGAGGACTACAACCGAGGCCGGCTAGAAGAGTTGCTGGAACAGCAACAGTTTCACGACGACGACTCGGCCACCAGCAAGGCTCGTACCTTCTACACATCCTGCATCAACGCGTATGATCAGAACGACAACAGTGCGCGCAGCATGGTAGATCTCATCAACACGTTCGGGGGCGTAGAACTGTTCGGCACGTGGAATCCGGACAACTGGGACTTCCACGATGTGTTCCGCAAAACGCGTGAAGTGCACCGTGTGCGATTGTTCTTCGTGGTGATCTGGTTCCAGAAGCTGGACCGCATTATCATCCGATTGCCACGGCTAGGTCTGCGCGATCGCAGCGCCTACAAGCCTGGTCAGGTAGCATACAACTCGACCATGTTCAAATACCGCCGCGCAATCAGCAGCGTACTGGAGCTGCTTGAGCGCGACAGCATGGTGCTCAACCAGAAGGTGGAGCGCAACTGCAACGACTCGTGCGTGCAGGAGATCGTGGACGACGTCGTCGCCATCGAGACGGAGCTGGCGCAGCTGGCGCCGGGCATGATCGACATCTTGCCCAGCCAGCGGAACAACGTCAACCTCACAGCGCTTGGTGTGCTCACCGACCGCATACATTGGCAGGAGTTGATGGACGCGCTGTTTGGCGCTGGCGCCATCACCAGCACGGTGAGCGTGCACGTGCCCAGTCGTGAGTACATGACCGGCCTCAACGACTTGATCAACAACACCAACAAGCGAAAGATGCAACATTACTTGATGTGGGCGCTGATCCGGCAGTACCTGCCGGCACTCGGGCCCAAATACTCGATCCTCGGCCAGGAGCTGGAGCACAGCATTGACGGCCGAGAGACCAAGGCACGCGAGCGCATCTGCTACGACCTGTTGCGTACATACATGGGTCGCGCCGTGCGCTCGCTCTTCATCTCTGGACACATAGGGGACCAGTCGGTGAAGGCCGTCAAGACGCTAGTGCAGGAGGCTCTCGACGTGCTCAACGGAAGCTTCGGCTGGATGACAGAGTCGGCGCGCACGAAGTCGCAGGAGGTCTTGCGCAACCTCACCGTGCTCTACGGCCACACGCCGTGGATTACCAACAAGACTAGCCTCGACATCTACTACAAGGAATTGTCGCTGAACCACTCCGACTTTTTCCATAATCTGCGCAACGCCTACAACTTCCAGTCGATAAAGTACAAGAGCAAGAGCACGCTTGAGGATGAGAGCGAGGCCAGCAACGGCTACTGGATCAAATCCGAGCCGACCGACGTGAAGATCACATTCAGCCCGCTGCTGATGGCCATGAATGTGCCATACGGCGCGCTGCAGGTGCCCTGGTACCATCACGAGAATCCAAGCTACGTCAATTCCGCCGCGCTGGGCTCCATCCTCTACAGCGTGCTGGCGCAGCCGTTCCTGCTGCAGCATCGCACGTTTCGGTCGCCGAACTGGTGGGACCCTGAGACCACGAACACCTATAAGAGTTACCAGATGTGCATCCGCGATCGTTTCAGCAAGTATAAGACTCAGATCCCGCGCGGCTTCAAGATGAGCCACGGCCACCAGAAGGTAATGTTCATGAGGCCGGTGGTGCCGCTCGACCCGCGTCCCAGCATGGACTACCTGCAGGCGCAGCACTACGCCCTCCAGCTCGCCTACAAACTGCACAAGAAGATTGAGGCCAAGCGGCCAGCCGACCGCATCCTGCTTCCCGGCATGGGGCACACGAGCACCGACCAGTCGTTCTTCCTGGCGTACGCGCAGAGTCGGTGTCAGAACAACCAGCAGTACCTGGAGGTGCTACTGAATGCCGCATTCCACAAGTTTCCGCACCCGAAGCTCATCAACAACCTGGTGTTCAACAATCCGCATTTCCACAAGGCCTACCAGTGCGACACGGTGCCCGAGCAGCACGCCGGCAAAGAGTGCTACCTGGAGCAGCCGCACTGAGCGCCGCTGTGCGCTGCTGCGGACAGTCAGACGGCGGCGCGTCGCGGCCGTGAACACGACGCGGCGCGGCGCGTGATGGTGCCGGCACGTCGCGCGGCCAGCCGCCTGCTGCGCCGGCTGGCCACGGCTATGCCGCCTATGCGAAGCCGCCTATGCGAAAGCGGCGCGTCGGCCGGCGGCCAGAGCACCGTTACGGGACCGGTGCGCGGTCGCGGCCCCGGCCCCAGGGCGGCCTCGCTTCCGCGTGCAGCGGCGGCCCGGGTGGTACGCCGCGATATGGGTCACCGGGTGGCCGGGGGCAGTGTTGTGATAGCCAGCGTCCGGGCACCGCGCCAGCACGGCCCACAGACAACACAGACATGCGCAATGGACGCACAATCGCCTGACCGTGTGTAGGCGCCCAACGGCGGTCAACTTATGGTGCAATGAGTGAGAGACACGCGAGAGATACGAGGGACGAGACGCGGGACACGAGACGCAAGAAAGCAGAGAGATGAGACACGAGAGAGGAGAGCGAGCGAGTGACCGCGATACAGTCGTGTGCGTGAGTGCTGTGTGTTGTCGGTCGAGACGTGAGGCCCCGACCGGACCGGGCCGTTTAAGTCCTGTCCCGGGAGTACTGTTTTAAAACGTGGACATAAACAAATGCAATTATTTTGTGGAGCCGAGATTGGGCCGAGTGATATGAGTGGTGAGCCCGCAAATAAACCGACATGTAGCAGGCAGCCTTTTTGCTAGTGCTGCTGACATGCAACTAGCTGACGGGTAAGATTAATAGGAGAAATTATGGTCAAGTTCTGCGCGTGATTAGCTTAAAAAGACTCGCTATAATTTAAAATTAACTCTGGGTTCCTGGAACCGTACGATATGATGAATGCATCAATTGCAATGCAACTACTGAAAGGAGAAACGGTTGTTCTATTAATCATCGAGTTGTAGCAGGGTCGAAGTAATGGGTTTTTCACTCTGTGTGCGATGTCAAAATGGATACGACAGGATGTCAAAATTCACCGTGAAATATGTAATTCGCAAAATTGTATGCCCGTTTAACCTCCGTCAAAAAATAGGGCGCTTTTAGCGATCTTTGTTTTTGTTGTGTATAGAGGTACTTGTATAGCACGCAGCACTGTAGCTGGTAGGCACAGTATCTGCAACCATACGGTGTGGTTGTTTCACTGTCTATGCTAGTGAGCATATACATAATAGTCATGAAGTTGCAAACGCAACACTATTTTAAGCACGAAATACAGACTGCCTTAACAAGCATCTATAAGCAGGATGCTATTTATAAGAAAAAAGCAGGATGCTAAATTTGGTGGGAAAGGGTGTCTATTCAGTATTCGGTGAGTGGAATGGTGAGTTAATCCACTTCACGAAAAATGCATCGCTGAGTTGTGACATGATGCTGCTTAGGACACAATCTGGTTATTATGCTTTACCTTCTTAGACATATCTAGACGCAAAACTAAAATATGGCAGGCATTGTCATTCATTATCATTCATTCATTAAATTAAAAAACATCACGAAATATTAAAATTATATATTTCCACCAACATACACGTTGGTGTTGAGCACCAACGATGCGTGATTTGTTCTGCTCATCACTGGTGAATTTCTGGCATAATAAACTGCTCATACACATACATGCTTACCAACAATTTATGGCCTTGACCTGATTTGAAAATAGAAGTTCTACAAAAGTAGCGTGTAAAATAATGGGGCGGAAGCGATAGCTCATGTCTGGAAAATACAAATAGGTCCGCGATCCGTGATATTTTGCTTTGCTTCTGCATCGATTTCCTTCAATTCAAACCCCACATGATAGAAGGTGTGCTTACGACTGAGAGAAAGTTATATTAACCGTCTTACATATAGGGATTGCTTTCGTGCGTTAATGTGTGACAACTACTTAAGATGCGACGTTTTTGCTTGCTTTAGGTTCTAATAATTATTATACGCCGATACAGATACAGCTATAACTCACAATCTGCAAATAGTACCTAGTAGTACCTAGTAATAACATCTCATGCACAGTACCTCATGCGACTGGAGTGCCCAACCAATCATTTTCAGCCCCATCCGTACACGCGTAAAGAGGTCTGTACAGTGCGCACCTACTTAGCATAAATGTCACCCCTATCCACCACTACGTAGAACCAAAAAACAAGATTTTGCAAACTAAAATAAATTGTCCACCCTACTTTAAAATGCATTCAATGAGGGACTCCCCACGACATCAGCAGGTAGACCCTTCTACTAATTAACGATCCTTTGACTGAAGACCCGTTGTCGCTGAAATGTCCTACACCTCGATTTCTCTAACCCGAATTGATAACCCCTATGTGCTAGTCTAAATATAAGGGCATTATTCAGGTTGACCTGAACAAGCCCTTTAAATAATTGTATACATTCAATCGCATCACCCCTCAATCTACTATACTTGAGGGAGTACATATATAATGACATAAGATATTTTCCCATAGCCTAAGCTACCTAGTCCACTCATGAGTAAAGCAGCGCAAGCAGAAACATTTGTGGTAATTGATTCGGATGATCATAAGCCCGTCAATGAATGCCGATGCCAGTATAAATACGTCTCTGGCGAACTCGTCGGTGAATACGAATGCCAAAACGGCGTTAACTTGACGTACGCGCTTAAGACTGCCCATGACTCACCTCAGTGGTCCATGGTCTTGATGATACCCAAGAACGTCCAGAGCCACGTTTGTTCAAGATATATTGATATATGTGCAGGGGAATGCAACCTAAGACGTATAAGCCTTGCGAAAATGCAAATGTGTTGCCTAGCAAAGCACAATTTCCAACTCAGGCGAAAACACAAGACGGTCAAGGTTCATGTTCCTTAATAATTGCCTTCAAGCAGAAATTTATAACGTTTACCAATTCGCCACTCTGAGATTGTGTGACCACAGGCAGCCTGTGGAGCTGGTTGATTGGCTAGATCGGCTTCTACTATTTTTGGTGATTCTGTTGCAATATATATATATTGCGGCGATCATACTCAGGCAGATGAGGCTGGGGGGTGAAAGAAACTAAGGGGGACAAATCGTCACTTTTCAGAAATTGGGGGCGGGGGCATGTCCCGCAGCCCACCCAAGTGGCTACACCCATGGCTGCCGCAACCAGGCAGCTGCGCTGGAACAGGACTGCCAGTCGCGGCGGCATTATCGCCGCGATCTGTAGCGACAATTCGGCAGATTGACATCCCTCCCTACACCTCCGTCCTAAGTGGAAGTCAACGTCTACCTCGCCACACCTCCGTCGCAAGTGCACCTCTGACGCACGCCGGGGTGTGTCAGAGATGCATCTCATCATCAGGTGCATTTGATCGCCCACGCCGGCGGCGCAGGCGATTAAACAAACAGGTTGCCTCTGACGCAAGCAAGCTGTTTCTTTCATCACCTGCAGGCCAAAAGTAATATTCTGGCATTGACCGGCAGTGTGATATCGCTAACCGAATGACGCCAATAAAGCCAATGTTTTGTGTCAGCACGCTGGCAACACCAGGCATGTTTAGATTGTGGATCTGCTTACGCAACATGACGTTCGGCCCGGACGGCCAGAGTCGACTGGACCGGCAAAACCACCCGAAACCGAAGTTTGCCGTCCACACTCCACACCACTGTCTCCAGCCCCTGGCCAACCCCAAGCCCCCGGGCTGGCGAGGCGGAGGGACGCTGACATGAGGGCCATAACCGCGGCAGGGCCCGCGCCCTGCGGTCTGTTCCCGGCTTCCCAGACAATGCTCCGGCCCACAAATGGCCGGCGTGGGCTGTGGACAGCAGCGAAGTTACCAGGTGGTGCCAGTCAACTTCCCACTCTTCACTCCCCTCTACGTGACGTCCACGGGGAACGGACGCCACGTTACCACTTATCGAGTCGGGGAAGACCGGCGAATATGGAATTCAACGTGGCACACAGGCAGCCTTTGGCACGTTCAGGCGAGCCGGCCGGAGCCTTGCTTAGACAGCAGTGACGAGCAAAACCGGATCATTTGGTGCCTGCCATCTATTGACAGAATTCCAAACCACGAGCAGCACGAAGGTCCGACGTCTTGACAGGCTTACGGGTGAAGAATGCTCGTGAGCAGAGGTGGGAAAAAACCAACGACACGCCGATTCACCTCGGTGACAGCCAAAGGGGCAAGGCTGACTAACGACACAGCCAAAGACTGACTTCTTCTTTCTTTTGGAGTTTTTTAAAGACGTATGTTTAGGAATAATTCATGGCGAGGTCCATCTCTAGGCTAGTTGCATAGTCACGAAATGTTCAGACTTAATAAGAGCCACACCAGCCGATCCAGGTTAAGTCTGTAAAAGGAAGATACCATCAGCCTGGACAAAATGAATCACCCAACCAACGCCATCCCATCTCAAATACCAAAAAGAAAACATTCGCCAACATCCTATACTCCCATGAATGCCTGTCTACCTTACCTATCCAGCCCTATTCACTCGATCCTGCGTAACACACGCGTGATGGAGTGCCCTGCCATGGAGGATTCGGTACTGTTCGCTCGCGCACATCGAGAGCCACTGGTTACTCCGCCCTGCCAGCTTTGGCACGACTGACTAGGTCATTGCAGCAAATTTTTCATTTTTCGTGGGGTGACACCCTTCATTCTTTTCTGATTTCGTTTTCTAGTTGGGTGACACCCGTCACCACGCTCATCTTTCGTTTTTGTCGTACTTTCGTTCCCTGAGTTTTTGTGTGTTCTTCCTGTTCATTTAGATTCCTCTCCATCTGAATCCGTCGAACCCTACCTCAACAGTGCTGGCTCGTACGTAGTAGTTAAGCCTGTCGAGGAATCCGCTTCCTTTCGCCGTGTGAACGTTTTCTGGCCGACTAAGCAACTTTTTGCCATATGCTCCCCTGTCAACCCCAACATTGAAGCCCCTGCGAACGGAACCTTAGTCATCAAAACCCAATCTCGAGGCCAAACCAAAGCCCTCCTCCGTCCAATCACATTTTGTGGGAAATCCGTCACCGTCACTCAGCATTCTAACCGTAACACCACCAAGAGCACCGTTTTCGCGCCGGAGCTGCACTTCATATCTGAGGAAGATATTCAGGCGGAGCTCAGGCCGGAGGGGGTGAGCTCCCACGTCCGCCGCATCACTTCCTTTAACAACGGCCAGAAACGTGACACGAGCCTCCTTGTCCTTACCTTTAATTCTACCAATCTTCCCAAAACCATCCTCGCCGGATACCTTCGCTACCAAGTCCGCGTCTTCATTCCCAAGCCTCTCCGCTGTTTTAACTCTCAGCGCTTCGGTCATGCCAGGAAAACATGTCGCCGAACAACCCGCTGCTCCAAGTGCGGTGAACCACCCCATCCTGATTCCACCTGATCGAAGCCTGCTCAATGCCTCAACTGTCACACATCCGATTACCTGATCACATCACCCCTCTGTCCAGTTTGGCGCAAGAAGGAGGTCGGCGCTGTCAAGGCAACGACAGGAGTTTCGTACCCCCAGGCCTGGCGGTCTGTCGAAGACACCTCCCGTCAACTAAGACTTATGTTCAGGCGGCCACCGTTGCTCCCCCACACGTCGCGTCAACACTACTTCGGCTTCTATGCAAACTAGCATGGTTCTCGGTTTAGCTCCACTCAAAAAGCTCACACCTCTAGCCACACCAACACAAAACGCCTCGACTGCCAACACCCAGACCACTCCGGCTTCCAACAAGCGCACCACTCCAGGCAGAAGTGACAGGCCTCGCAGTCATTCGGCTAAGGGAGACAATTATCGTTCCCCGTCAGCGGGCCATCGGTCGAGCCCTGCGCGTCCAGCGCCGGCCGACGCCCACGTGATCCGACCGACTCCCAGCCGACGGGCATCGTCCGTGGCAGTGACCGTCCTCCGTGACCTTCCCAAGGCCACTGGTCGGCCGGATGTATCGGCCGGGTCCACCTGGGCCGTTCGCACCCAACCCACATGCCCGCCCGAGCTGCAACGGTGGTTGCGCCATGCACCGAAAGGTGCCGACAAACGTTAGTTTTCCTCTTTTACGTCCGAATTTGTATAATGGAATTGCCGGAGTTCAATATCGAAATGGGCGGAAATGAAAGCTTTTTTTCAGTATTCTCATACCAATTATCATTGCACTGCAGGAAACCTGATTCTTACCCACCGATACATATAATTTAAATCTTTTCAATTACTCGCTGTACCGTCACGACGACGTCAGTGGACCTCATCGCAGAGGCGGTACAGCACTTTACATCAACAATCATTTTACACATACACAAATTACGCCTAATTCATCTTTACAAGCAGTAGCTTGTACTTCACGTTTGCATGGTAGGAATATAGATGTATGTTCTATTTATATTCCACCATATACCGACAATACACCTTTTTGACACAATTAGACGATCTTATAGCACATTTCATGAACCAATTTATATTACTCGGAGGCTTTAATGCACAGTCTAGCCTGGGATCAATTACGTACACATGGAGACACTCGCGGCCACATCATTTAATACATTTTAGACAGGCATAATTTAGTAATACCTAACACCGGAGAACCAACTTTTTTCACCTTCGACATAATACAGAAACAGCTATTGATTTATCAATATTCCCTATGACTCCCAATGATTTTTGACTGGACAGTTGACACCGACATTCACGACAGCGACCGCTACCCCATCAAATTAACACCCACATTTTCAACAGCAACTGATACTACACCCAGCTTTATACCCCGCTGGAAATTTGCAAAGGCCGATTGGACAACATTTTAGGAACTTTTACATACTGAATACAACCCCAACATTTTTCCCCTCGAAAACATCAACCAAATTACAAATGCAATTCTCCAAGCAGCATCTACTACAATTCCACTCACAAAATATTTTACAAAAATAATTTCAGTACCCTGGTGGTGTCCCGAAGTAGCACAGGCCATTGCAGTTGGAAAACGAGCATTTCAAAATATATCAGACATCCCGATTTACACAATTTAATCCATCGTAACCATGAAAGAGCCCGAACTCGCCGTATCATTCGCGATGCCAAGCGCCGATCATGGACTTCATATTCACAACTCACCTTTCAAACACCTTTAAGCCACATCTGGAAATTAATCCGCCGGTCATCTGGACGCACTCCATTTAGATCACTCCCGGTCCCCAAAATCCAAAATACCACAATGACAGACCAACAAACAATAGTAAACACATTGGCGGACACCATGGCCCATAATAGCTCTGATAACAATTGCAGACCGGAATTCTTACAAGATACACACCTTTTTTCACACCGATTTGACACAAATAGATTCTCACAACACTGAAACATACAATGCCCCGTTTCAAGTTTCAGAACTGGATACTGCGATTTCCTCCGCCAGTAACACTTGTAGGTCCAGACAATTTGCATTATTATTTTTAAAGACATTTATCCGACGACACGAAACATTCCATCTTGCGAAAATTTAATTCACTATGGTCAGGTCATATTTTCCCCGAATCCTGAAAGGAAGCACTCATCATTCCTATACCAAAACCCGGCAAAAATCACACCAACCCCAACAATTTTCGACCCATTGCCCTCACCAGTTGTCTAGGAAAACTGTACCATGACCATCGAAAAACACTTATCAACTACTACCGTGCATACAGCATTCCCTTTTCTTTACCCACACTATTAGTAGATCAACGCCCTTTTCTCATCAAACTAATTTTCGTTTTTATCGGAAAAAAACAACTTGCTTCGGGACTTGTAAACTGACTTCAATAGCATAATTGCGTTTTCTTCTTCTTTCTATTCACGGCGCGAAATGGCCTGAGCAGGCCGAAGTGCCTACCGTAATAAAATTAAATCAGTGCCCTACCAATAATTTTCAAACTTCGTCCATACCTGTTTAAAGGGGTCTGTACCGTACACACTGCCATGGAGTATCAGTACTATCTGAGCGACAATCAACTCTGCCAAAGCTGACTGTGCACACCGCCCTGCCGATTGGTTAGACTAGCTGCTGATTATGCTGCTCATCATTTTTTTCCATTTTCGTGGGGCGACACCTGTCGCTTTTTTAGTTTGTTTTCACCATTGGCTCTCCGAAAAATGGAACAAACATATAAGTATGCGGCAAAAATTGAATTGAGGGAACACCACACACATCACATCTTTACAAATTCTCTGAAACCTACATCAAGACTATTTAGGTCCCGCCGAAAGGCGAATTGGCCTACCAAAGCTGCATTCATCAGAACATTTGTCTACACAACTCCTATACAATATTACACACATTATTGCCCTTCCTCCATCAACTACACTACCGTGGCAGTTCACCGAACAACGTTTTTTTTATCTCACCACCACTCCAAAATCATAGCTTTGTCCAGAATGCGTCAAACAAAAATTCCACCAGTTTCGTTCTCGTTATCGTTATCATGTTCCTTTTGTTTTCACTGACGGATCTAAAGACGCAAATTACACAGGAAACGCCATTGTTTCAGGTACACACACAAAACAGCATCGCTTGTCAAACGGGACCTCCATTTGCATCGCTGAACTGCGCGCAATTCTGATTGCCCTTCGCTATGTCCGCAACCGTTCAATTTGTCACCCCATGCGCAATGTCGTCATTTGTTTCGACTTCAAATCTGTGTGTTTGTTTGGTATTTGGGCTTTCGGGCGTCTCGGCTGCTATGATCATACTGCGCCCATAACTCAGACAGTCAAATGTGATTAGATACAGAACCAAGGTTCGCATCATGGCTGCCGTCTATATGGCGCTAGCTTGCTGATTTTGTAATGTATATCAACGAGGAGTATATATATTGTTCAAAATGACACTTTATACAAGAAATCGATCAGTTGTCCCGATTGGACACTGCTAGATTTGTTCCACAGATATCACTAAGGGACGTCACCTGAGCAGACACAAACTGACGTCTACGCGTGTGAGAATAAAATGGGCACGAGAAAGCAGCACATGGCGAACTGTCAGAGGCGCACCACATCCCGGGCACTGCGGTTTGTTGTCGCAGCACAGAAGATAACCGTGAATCGGATAAGTGTGCCTTATGCGGAGGCGGCACAGAGTAACTTATTATTTTCTAGGCTTACGGCAGGATGAGCCCCATGGCGCAGACGTAGCTTGATGGCCTTCAGCTTGTTTGTAGGTGTCGCGTCCCACATAGCCTGCCACTTGTCTAGGAGGAAAATACAGTTTTCTCGGAATGGTCAGTGGCAGGGAGTGGTAATGGTTTGACTGGTGCACGGGGTACTCTCCAAATCTGCTCTTCAATCACTTTATTCACTTTCCTTTTCGCACAATTTCCATACTTTCATTTATGACACACTTGAAACACTTCGTCTGATGGGCATGAAGGTCCGTTTCCTGTAGGTGCCCAGTCACTGTGGCATCCCGGGAAACGAGGAAGCAGATCATTTCGCAAAGCAGTCATTACGGTTACCGCACATGACAGCAATCCAACATTTTGACGCCATCAAATCACCAATGCGACAGAACATTCGGCATTTTTGGAACCAACAATGAACAAACTACAAACCACGCACACTTACGTCTCATCAAACCTGCCATCGACAACTGGCCCACATCACATATATAACAGACAAGAAGGAAAATGTGTATCGCTGCTCCGCACAGAACATACTTTTCTCACACATCGATATATTTACACCGCTTCCTCGACCTTCATGCCCATCATGCAACACTCTTCTTACGGCTTCACATATTCTCCTACACTGTCAACAATAGCATGGTCGTCGAAAAAACAATTATCAACTACTGCCGTACACATAACGTTCCCTTTTCTTTGCCCACATTGGTGGGATATAAATACCCTCTTCTCATCAATCTACTTTTCATTTTTATCCGAAAAACCAACTTGTTTCAGAACTCATAACTTTACTTTCACACCATAATGTTTTTCTGTGCTTCTTTTCACGGCACGACATTTCCTGAGGAGGGCGAAGTGCTTATACTAATAAATAACTGTGCACACTACTTAGCATAAAGCTCACCTCATCTTCCAATAATTTGAACTCAAAAACAAGATTATCCAGTCGAGAAAAAAAATCCACCATATTTTTAATACATTCAATGAGGTACTCTCTACATCAGTAGTCAGCCTATCCCATTGATCAATAATGATTTGACTGCAGTCCCGTTGTGGCTTAACATCGCGTCCTACATCTCGATTTGTCAAAGCTGAATTGATGACCCATATGTTATACTCTAAATACAAGGGTTTCATTCAGATTGACCTGATCTTGCCCTTTTACGATTTTATACATTTACCATATCACCGCTTAATCTCCTATAATTGAGTATATATCTTCTGCCGCAAGCTTCTGAATATTCCGAGTTACCTAGCCTACTGGGCTTTAGGGCGCGTCGGCTGCTATGGTCATATTGTGCCTGGCCTACTGATGAGTCTAGTGCTGCACTCTTTCTAATATATCTGCATCTTTTTTTCTAAGTAAGGGCTCCATGCCAGTACAAAATAGTCCAAATTGGGCCGTACATAGACTAAGTATACTCTTTATTCATGACCTTGCTTTTATACCTTGCACTCCTATTAATGATTCCGAGTATTCTGATTGCCACTCTTACGTGAGATACATTGCTTTTTCAGCTTTAACGTCATTTGAAGCCAATACACCTTAGTCTCTTTCCACTTCAACAACATCAAATTCCCTACCTCTCATTCCTGGATTGGACCACCGCGCGGTCGCGGTGGTCCAATCCAGAGCGGGTTGTCAGCACCCCGACCCGCTGGGGCGCCAGAGCGGGTTGTCAGCACCCCGACCCACTGGGGCGCCAGAGCGGGCTGTCAGCACCCCGACCCGCTGGGACGCCAGAACGGGCTGTCAGCACCCCGACCCGCTGGGACGCCAGAACGGGCTGTCAGCACCCCGACCCGCTGGGACGCCAGAGCGGGCTGTCAGCACCCCGACCCGCTGGGACGCCAGAACGGGCTGTCAGCACCCCGACCCGCTGGGACGCCAGAGCGGGCTGTCAGCACCCCGACCCGCTGGGGCGCCAGAGCGGGTTGTCAGCACCCCGACCCGCTGGGGCGCCAGAGCGGGTTGTCAGCACCCCGACCCGCTGGGACGCCAGAGCGGGCTGTCAGCACCCCGACCCGCTGGGACGCCAGCAACGGGCTGACCAGCACCCGACCCGCTGACGCAGCAGCGGGCCGACAGACCCCGACCACGCTGGGGCGCCAAGAGCCGGCCGCAGCCGCCGACCACGCTGGGGCGGCAGAGCGGAGTTGCTCAGCACCCCTGACCCGCTGGGACGCCAGAGCGGGCTGTCAAGCGCCGCCGACCCGCTGGGGCGGCAGCTGATAAGCGGTGTCCGATCGAGCCGCTGACCACGGGCGGCGGCGGCCGGCAGTAGCCATCAAGCGGTGCCGATCGAGCCGCTGACCACGGGCGGCGGCGGCCGGCAGTAGCCATCAAGCGGTGCCGACCGAGCCGCCGACCACGGGCGGCGGCGGCCGGGAGTAGCCATCAAGCGGTGCCGACCGAGCCGCCGACCACGGGCGGCAGCGGCCGGCAGTGGCCGCCTGCACCTGCCGGTCTGTAGAGATGGGCCGCCGCAGACTGGCAGCGTGAAGGTCGCACAAGGTCAGGCGGGCGCAACGCGGCATCCGTCTTCCAGTCGTCCCACGCCGGTATTATGAGGCGGCCCGGCTCAGCCCGACATTCAATGCACATGCAAGGGAGCGGAACCGGGCGGTGGGTCGCCACCATGTGGACGGGACTGAGCGGTGGGTCGCCATTTTGTAGACGGAACTGCGCGGTGGGTCGCCACCCTGTGGACGGGGCCGTGCGGTGGGTCGCCACCATGTGGACGGGGACGGGCGGTGGGTCGCCACACTGTGGACTGGACCGGGCGGTGGGTCGCCACCCTGTGGACGGGACCGGGCGGTGGGTCGCCACCATGTGGACGGGACTGGGCGGTGGGTCGCCATTTTGTGGACGGGACTGCGCGGTGGGTCGCCACCCTGTGGACGGGGACGGGCGGTGGGTCGCCACCCTGTGGACGGGACCAGACGGTGGGTTGCCACCCTGTGGACGGGACCAGACGGTGGGTCGCCACCCTGTGGATGGGGACGGGCGGTGGGTCGCCACCCCGTGGACGGGACCAGACGGTGGGTCGCCACCCTGTGGACGGGGACGGGCGGTGGGTCGCCACCCTGTGGACGGGGACGGGCGGTGGGTCGCCACCCTGTGGACGGGACTGGGCGGTAGGTCGCCACCCTGTGGACGGGACTGGGCGGTGGGTCGCCATACCCCGTGGACGGGACTACGTGGCGGCGGGTCGCCACCCCGTGGACGGGACCACGTGGCGGTGGGTCGCCATTTTGTGGACGGGACTGCGCGGTGGGTCGCCACCCTGTGGACGGGGACGTGGCGGTGGGTCGCCATACCCCGTGGACGGGACCACGTGGCGGTGGGTCGCCACCCTGTGGACGGGACTGGGCGGTGGGTCGCCACCCTGTGGACGGGACCACGTGGTGGTGGGTCGCCATACCCCATGGACGGGACCACGTGGCGGTGGGTCGCCATACCCCATGGACGGGACTACGTGGCGGTGGGTCGCCATCCTGTGGACTGGACCACGTGGCGGTGGGTCGCCATACCCCGTGGACGGGACCACGTGGCGGTGGGTCGCCATACCCCGTGGACGGGACCACGTGGTGGTGGGTCGCCATACCCCATGGACGGGACCACGTGGCCGGTGGGTCGCCACCCTGCCACCCTGTGGACGGGACCGTGGCGGTGGGTCGCCACCCTGTGGACGGGACCACGTGGCGGTGGGTCGCCACCCTGTGGACGGGACCACGTGGCGGTGGGTCGCCATACCCCATGGACGGGACCACGTGGCGGTGGGTCGCCATACCCCATGGACGGGACCACGTGGCGGTGGGTCGCCATACCCCATGGACGGGACCACGTGGCGGTGGGTCGCCATACCCCATGGACGGGACCACGTGGCGGTGGGTCGCCATACCCCATGGACGGGACCACGTGGCGGTGGGTCGCCATACCCCAGGCGGTGGACGGGACCACGTGGCGGTGGGTCGCCATACCCCATGGACGGGACCACGTGGCGGTGGGTCGCCATACCCCATGGACGGGACCACGTGGCGGTGCGTTCCATTGCGGCACGGAGAAGCGCCGGCCGTCGGTGATGGCTCGCTACAAATTCCTTCAGAAACTGAGAACCGTCCGCGTTTGTGTGCTCTCACTTCGACTGCAGATTATATATATCACAGACTGGACGCGCGATGTGGCCAGCGTGCCGAGAAATGGAGGAGCACTCTTCAGATGGAAAAAAAACATGGGCACCCATCGTTAGATGAGGTGAAAAAAGCATGTCTTACCATATCATGGACCCCGACGAAATCACGAAAATCCACGGTATTCCGATAAGTTTTGGCCGATATACCTACATGTGAAATATTTGTGAAAGGGTTTTCATTGGATGGACGTTCAGACGATGTACATAGATAACCAACATTTGAATACGCTCGCTCGTTGCTTCAAATTTCCATCTCCAGATGGTAGTTCGGTATAACACAACATTTGCAGTGCTAGGAGCCTCCTGATTGGCCGCGTTGCGTATACCCAACGTTCGGTTTAATGTGCATGTGTTGTCCCCATATTTAATGATCATCCAATGAAGTCACTACAGTCAGCTGATTAAATTGCGTGAAGTGAGCACAAATGAACACAATACTAAGCCAACCTGCAAACAGCCGAGTGTCTGGGTCCCAAGAAATCTGCCAACCAAGCCCGTCTCCGAGAAAAGGTAAGCGCAGATTTATGAAATTTCTGGCGCACATGAACACAGATCAGCTAATGTTAGTGGATAACGTTCACTAACCATGTCAATGACTGGTAACGTACTAGACAAGACATCGTCACGAACAAATACAAGCTAACGTGGTTAGCACAAGCTAACGTACAAGCTAACGACTCCACTGCAAGATCTAACTAAAATTAAAAAAGCAGCCATGAAGACTGAAAATAATTCGGCTGATTTACAGGATCGGTGACGGAACCCCGATCATACACCACGGGATCAAGCTCATCCCCAATAAAAATCCCCAGCACCAGAGGATAAACCCATCCGCATATCGACTCAACATTGTGAAGCTCCATGACGAAGTAATATGCATAATGTGCAACCGAGAGTTGGATCAGACTCTCGGAACATAGCGCGCACGGACTCTCACCCGGAACATTGACCTCCCGCCGAAAATAGGACCACCCAGACGTGAAAAGGAGGTCGCGTTTATTTGTTTGCTAGTCTACATGAATCGAGGGTTACCGTTCGAAAAACGACCGCAAAACATGGCATCGATCTTATCGCCAGTCCATCCAAGAGATAGAGATAGAGATAGAGATAGAATAGAGACGGAGAAAAAAGAAGGCGAGAGAGAGAGAGAGAGAGAGAGAGAGAGAGAGAGAGAGAGAGAGAGAGAGAGAGAGAGAGAGAGAGAGAGAGAGAGAGAGAGAGAGAGAGAGAGAGAGAGAGAGAGAGAGAGAGAGAGAGAGAGAGAGAAGAGAGAGAGAGAGAGAGAGAGAGAGAGAGAGAGAGAGAGAGAGAGAGAGAGAGAGAGAGAGAGAGAGAGAGAGAGAGAGAGAGAGAGAGAGAGAGAGAGAGAGAGAGAGAGAGAGAGAGAGAGAGAGAGAGAGAGAGAGAGAGAGAGAGAGAGAGAGAGAGAGAGAGAGAGAGAGAGAGAGAGAGAGAGAGAGAGAGAGAGAGAGAGAGAGAGAGAGAGAGAGAGAGAGAGAGAGAGAGAGAGAGAGAGAGAGAGAGAGAGAGTATATATATATATATATATATATATATATATATATATATATATATATATATATATATATATATATATATATATATATATATATATATATATATATATATATATATATATATATATATATATATATATATATATATATATATATATATATATATATATATATATATATATATATATATATATATATATATATATATATATATATATATATATATATATATATATATATATATATATATATATATATATATATATATATATATATATATATATATATATATATATATATATATATATATATATATATATATATATATATATATATATATATATATATATATATATATATATATATATATATATATATATATATATATATATATATATATATATATATATATATATATATATATATATATATATATATATATATATATATATATATAGAGAGAGAGAGAGATAGAGAGAGAGAGAGATATATAGATATAATATATATATATATATATATATATATATATATATATATATATATATAGAGATATATATATATATATATATATATATATATATATATATATATATATATATATATATATATATATATATATATATATATATATATATATATATATATAGAGATATAGATATATATATATATATAGATATATATATATATATATATATATATATATATATATATATATATATATATATATATATATATATATATATATATATATATATATATATATATATATATATATATATATATATATATATATATATATATATATATATATATATATATATATATATATATATATATATATATATATATATATATATATATATATATAGAGAGAGAGAGAGCGATGCGAGAGATGAGCGAGAGCGATGGCGAGAGCGATGGCGAGAGCGATGGCGAGAGCGATGGCGAGAGCGATGGCGAGCGATGCGAGAGCGATGGCGAGATCGAGAGCGATGGCGAGAGCGATGGCGAGAGCGATGGCGAGAGCGATGGCGAGAGCGATGGCGAGAGCGATGGCGAGCGATGGCGAGCGATGGCGAGATGGCGATGGCGATGCGATGGCGAGAGCGATGGCGAGAGCGATGGCGAGAGCGATGGCGAGAGCGATGGCGAGAGCGATGGCGAGAGCGATGGCGAGAGCGATGGCGAGAGCGATGGCGAGAGCGATGGCGAGAGCGATGGCGAGAGCGATGGCGAGATGGATGGCGAGAGCGATGGCGAGAGCGATGGCGAGAGCGATGGCGAGAGCGATGGCGAGAGCGATGGCGAGAGCGATGGCGAGAGCGATGGCGAGAGCGATGGCGAGAGCGATGGCGAGAGCGATGGCGAGAGCGATGGCGAGAGCGATGGCGAGAGCGATGGCGAGAGCGATGGCGAGAGCGATGGCGAGAGCGATGGCGAGAGCGATGGCGAGAGCGATGGCGAGAGCGATGGCGAGAGCGATGGCGAGAGCGATGGCGAGAGCGATGGCGAGAGCGATGGCGAGAGCGATGGCGAGAGCGATGGCGAGAGCGATGGCGAGAGCGATAGTGAGAGCGAAGAAGGGAGAGAGAGAGGAAAGAGGCGGAGATTCCTCTTTGCAATATAATTTTCCGTCATTGCGTATGATTTTCAAACATTGATTAAGGCACCGGACTTTCAGTCCAGCTCCCAGCCGCCTTGTACTGGTTGGACCTGTTAGTTAGTTATTTGTGTTTAAGGGCGCTTCGACCAAAACGTGATCATTTAGTGCCCATTGGATGGATCTGTCTGCTCAGTCCAACATGCATACGATTTTCCCTGCACAAGATCAGTTCGACCTTAATGACCTTCGGCTCAACGTAGCCGTGGACATCGCTGGTGCTGGGGATATCGTCAGCTCCACCGACACGCACAGACACCACGGCCGGCATTGATCACCCGCACCCTCCGATCAGACTGTATGGTAGGCACCCGAGGTCACAATTAGATGCGGCGGTCCCATCCGCTCCCAGCCGAACTGCAAAACATGTTTACATGTGAGGTCCGAGGCGCGTCGGAAAATCCGCCACTCCGCTTTTTTAAACGCGGCTGCATTCGTTGCATCTACGCCATCGTGCAAGCCGGAACTGGAACATCCGATCCAATGGCACTAATATCCCGGTTCCCGGACGACGCCGCTCCCATAAATACACCAGTTCCAGGACTGCCCAAGGCCTAAGACTATTCCAGTCTCCGGGGCAGATCGGCTAGGAAACAACGCCGCCTGGAGTAAGCAGATCACATGATCCTTTCCAGCGCCACTTCCCACAACCGGTATATCCATGAAATTATGTATTGCCTGGGCCACCACTCACCAAGCTCAATTTGTCCCCCCCCCCACTCCCCACCCACCCCTCAGCCCACGCACCCGCCCTTCTGGCTACTGCTGCTTGAGGATATGCCAACTCAGAACTGTAAACAATCCACGTTACTGCATTTTGCAAATAATGAAGCTTGACAGTTTCGTATATTTAATTTCGCAATTCCAGTATAATTTGCAGCGAAAGTAGAAAAGGGTACGATAGGTGGAAATGGATAGCTATTACCAGTCTTGGAGGCAGGGGCGGAACTAGGAGCCTAGATTAGGGGCGCAATTTCCTTACTGTTTCCGATTTCGAAAAGAAAAACATTCAACTTGGGCAGCTAACATTCATTGGGGTTGTTAAAACAAAATGTATCGCATGACATTTTTGCACAATTCGAGAATGCCATTTTAGGTTCAACTTTTGGCAACTTCAGCATTTAAGGAGACATCCACATGGATCCGCCCCTGGTTGGCATGGTTACCAAAAAAAATCAGTCCTATGAGCGCGGCACGTTAGTTATTCGGGCTTTAGGGCGCACCGACTACTTTGGTCGTGTAGCGCCCATGAGTTATGGACAGGAAATAAATATCTTGCCACTCACCAACTCTGAGCTAGTTTCCATGCCGCCAGCCACATGGAGTAGAGTTACAGTTCAGTTATCACAGTGTGTGCCAGTTTGTACGGAAAGCCCGGCTCACGCCGCCGCCGAGTCAGAACTACTGGCGAGATGGGGGAGTGGGGGGGGTCGGCGACGGCAATAGAGCCGCGACCCTTCCGACCCATCAGCTCGGTACGTGAGCATTGCAATGCTCGACCATGCATCGTCTCGATTAATGCATTGGTCAAGACGAGCCGGGCTCGGCAGGGCGGACAGTGTCGGTCAGTGTCGGCAGCACCAGCAGGCGGCTCACGCCCGCGGGTAACGACATGGACTCGGCAGGGTGGACAGTGTCGGGCAGTGTCGGCAGTACCAGCAGGCGGCTCACGTCAGCGGGTAACGACATGGACTCGGCAGGGTGGAGAGTGTCGGGCAGTGTCGGGCAGTGTCGGCAGTACCAGCAGGCGGCTCACGTCAGCGGGTAACGACATGGACTCGGCAGGGTGGAGAGTGTCGGGCAGTGTCGGGCAGTGTCGGCAATACCAGCAGGCGGCTCACGCCCGCGGGTAACGACATGGACTCGGCAGGGTGGACAGTGTCGGGCAGTGTCGGGCAGTGTCGGCAACCAGCAGGCGGCTCACGTCAGCGGGTAACGACATGGACTCGGCAGGGTGGAGAGTGTCGGACAGTGTCGGCAGGGCAATACCAGCAGGCGGCTCACGTCAGCGGGTAACGACATGGACTCGGCAGGGTGGACAGTGTCGGGCAGTGTCGGGCAGTGTCGGCAGCACCAGCAGGCGGCTCACGTCAGCGGGTAACGACATGGACTCGGCAGGGTGGAGAGTGTCGGAAGTGTCGCAGTGTCGGCAGCACCAGCAGGCGGCTCACGTCAGCGGGTAACGACATGGACTCGGCAGGGTGGACAGTGTCGGGCAGTGTCGGCAATACCAGCAGGCGGCTCACGTCAGCGGGTAACGACATGGACTCGGCAGGGTGGACAGTGTCGGGCAGTGTCGGCAGTGTCGGCAGCACCAGCAGGCGGCTCACGTCAGCGGGTAACGACATGGACTCGGCAGGGTGGACAGTGTCGGGCAGTGTCGGGCAGCAACCAGCAGGCGGCTCACGTCAGCGGGTAACGACATGGACTCGGCAGGGTGGAGAGTGTCGGGCAGTGTCGGCAGCACCAGCAGGCGGCTCACGTCAGCGGGTAACGACATGGACTCGGCAGGGTGGAGAGTGTCGGACAGTGTCGGCAATACCAGCAGGCGGCTCACGTCAGCGGGTAACGACAGGGGCTCGGCAGGGCGGACAGTGTCGGGCAGTGTCGGCAGCACCAGCAGGCGGCTCACGTCAGCGGGTAACGACATGGACTCGGCAGGGTGGAGAGTGTCGGGCAGTGTCAGTGTCGGCAATACCAGCAGGCGGCTCACGTCAGCGGGTAACGACATGGACTCGGCAGGGTGGAGAGTGTCGGGCAGTGTCGGGCAGTGTCGGCAGCACCAGCAGGCGGCTCACGTCAGCGGGTAACGACATGGACTCGGCAGGGTGGAGAGTGTCGGGCAGTGTCGGGCAGTGTCGGCAACACCAGCAGGCGGCTCACGTCAGCGGGTAACGACATGGACTCGGCAGGGTGGAGAGTGTCGGACAGTGTCGGCAATACCAGCAGGCGGCTCACGTCAGCGGGTAACGACAGGGACTCGGCAGGGTGGACAGTGTCGGGCAGTGTCGGCAATACCAGCAGGCGGCTCACGTCAGCGGGTAACGACATGGACTCGGCAGGGTGGACAGTGTCGGGCAGTGTCGGGCAGTGTCGGCAGTACCAGCAGGCGGCTCACGTCAGCGGGTAACGCTCGGCCGGCTGCGGGGGTCAGTGGGACCCAACACAGAGCCAATGTAGCAAAGCTGACCGCACAGCACAGACAATGGACGAGCAGACGGCACGACCGCCCAACACACTGTCCCGCTGACAATGCACGTGCCGTCCGCCCCACTAACTCCGGCTCGTCTCGGTGACCAGCCACGCACCAAGACACGGCACGGACAGACAGTGGCTTTACCGCCGTCAGCGTGTAGCGTCATCCCCCCACCCCCCCCGGCGCCGGTGGCCGTTCCGGGCGGACGGCCGCGTGAGCAGACACCCACGGCGCTGCGCCGGACGGATCGGCTAAACTGACAGACAAGGCGGCCGCTGCCGGCCTCAGTGACACCGGACTGGAGATGACCACCTGCTGTACTGCACCTGACCACCTGCCGCACTACACCTGTCCACCCGCTGTACTGCACCTGACCACCTGCCGCAATACACCTGTCCACCCGCTGTACTCCACCTGTCCACCTGCTGTACTGCACCTGTCCACCCGCCGCAATACACCTGTCCACCCGCTGTACTGCACCTGTCCACCTGCTGTACTGCACCTGTCCACCCGCCGCAATACACCTGTCCACCCGCTGCACTCCACCTGTCCACCCGCTGTACTGCACCTGTCCGCCCGCTGTACTGCACCTGGCCACCCGCTGTACTGCACCTGTCCACCCGCTGTACTGGAACTGCCCACTCGCTGTACTACACCTGTCCACCCGCCGCACTACACCTGTCCACCCGCCGCAATACACCTGTCCACCCGCCGCAATACACCTGTCCACCCGCTGCACTCCACCTGTCCACCCGCTGTACTGCACCTGTCCACCCACTGTACTGCACCTGTCCACTAGCTGTACTGCACCTGTCCACCCGCTGTACTGCACCTGTCCACCCGCTGTACTGCACCTGTCCACCTGCTGTACTGCACATATCCACCCGCCGTAATACACCTGTCCAGCCGCTGTACTGCACCTGTCCACCCGCTGTACTGCATCTGTCCGCCCGCTGTGCTGCACCTGTCAGCCCGCCGCACTACACCTGTCCATCCGCTGTACTGCACATGTCCACCCGCTGTACTACACCTGTCCACCCGCTGTACTGCACCTGTGAGCCCACTGTACTGCATCTGACCACCCGCCGTACTGTACCTGTCCACCCGCCGTACTACACCAGTCTACCCGCCGTATTGCAGAAGGAATGTATCATACAGAAGTGAGGAAGTGATCAGGAAGCTTTACTGTGCATACGTCAGGCCACATTTGGAATACTGCATCCAAGCTTGGTCTCCTAGCCATGAAAAAGATTGTTGGCTTTTAGAGAGAGAGTACAAAAGAGGGCTACACAAATGGTTAATGGCATAAGCAACCTGGCATATGAGGAAAGATTGAAGAAATTGAATATGTTTTCACTTAGATATAGAAGGCTGAGAGGAGATCTCATCGAGGTCTTTAAATTTGTCAATGGTCTGGAGAGGGGATACCTTGGGGAAATGTTTGAATTTAACAGAAATGATGCAATTAGAGGTCATAAATTCAAAATTAAAATTAACCACAGCAGAACAAGGTTAAGGCAAACTTTCTTCACCAACAGGGTAGTGGAACACTGGAACCAGCTGCCAGAAAACATCGTCAGTAGCAGCACATTGAACATCTTTAAAAACAGCATAGACAATCATTATAAGAATAGAGGGCTTGTTTTTCAGTATTACAGGGAGGGCTGATTGGCAGATTTGGTGGGCAACTGGTTCAGTGTACAGAGTGCAACCAAGAAGGGCCCTTGTGGCTCAGAGTTGCACTAATCTTTTATATCTTTATGTCTTTATTGCACCTGTTCACCCACTGGACAGATGTAGTACAGCGGGTGGACATTGTACTGTTTTGAGTGGCATTGTAAGGGTGCCGTTTAGTATTACTATTATTATCAGTACTGGTATTAGTATTATTATTATTATTATTATTATTATTATTATTATTATTATTATTATTATTATTCTTATTATTATTCTTATTATTATTATTATTATTATTATTATTGTTATTCTCATCATTATTATTGAATGTCTTCCACTGAGAAATACGGACGCATACAGTGGAACTCAATGAAAAGCAAGCATAATTAAAACAATGACAGCGCAAGGCAAAAAAATAAAACTCAATCGAGCTCTTCCATGCCCTTTTACCAAATGCCACTGCATCCGCCATTGACTATGGAATAACTATAACGCACTACCAGAAGATGGCCTGTTAAAAAGCAAAATGGGGAATGCAGAGACGCATCAGAATATTTTTTTAGGCTTTGTCAGGCTGCATTTTTACTGGACTTCATATTCTTAGGCTGTGTTTTGGTATTGTCATCTTGCAATACAACATTGTTGTGCCCTCGAGCGTTACGTTGGCATTAAATAAATGTCCAAAGATGAGCCTTAGCTTCAAACCCGCGATCATTTCAGCTTCCTCACGGTGGAATCGACTCGGTGTGTTCCAGACACCAAGGGCGGAATGCAATTTATACCCGTGTCTTGCCTACAACATTTTCAGTCCTGAGTTACGTCTCAAAACATGGATCAGTAGAGCTGACCATGTTCTCTGAGCACGCAGATGCGCCACATGTCCACCACACCAACTCTTCACCCGGCCACATCCACATGTGTATAGCTACACCGGAACAAGCACAACCCACAGGGTTCTAATCATGGGAGAAGGTCGGCGACTGGATTCCAGCCTAAGCGACCATTTATATCCGAGGCACCATCAAGCTCTCAGCCAATGCATCAGCCAATGGACCTTGGTGCGTCTGGCAACCGTACAAATTCCAGACCATCCAATCCGGTGAGAGCGAAGCGCAATGAGAGCAGTGCTACAACAGAACTACCAAGTGTCACGCAAGCGCAGGCGACCGACCGGAGAGAAGGACATGACCTGCGAACCTAGCTGGCATGTCAACAGCTGAACACTGTGAACCTATGAGCGGTACACTGCAAACTGGGGCAGGTACTAGTATGTGCACTGCACTCGGATCCCACACTCGGGGTGGCCTCTGTGTCAGTGACCGATCTCAGATGCCACACTCGGTGTCACCTCTCTTGTCAGCACGACCAATCTCAGATGCCACACTGGGCGTCGCCCCTCTGCCAGCGCGACCCACCTCGGATGCCACACTGGGCGTTGCCCCTCTGCCATCACGACCCATCTCGGATGCCACACTCGGCGTCGCCTCTGTCAGCACGACCGATCTCGAGTCGCCGACTTATCTGAGGTTGACCAGTTTGGAGCCGCTTAGCCACGGCCGGCGGCCGGGCGGTGGCGCTGCACCGGCTGGATTGTGTGGCGCAGCGAAACACCGGCTGGCAGCGTTTCGCTGAGCGACAGTTTCGGTCACAGTGAGAAATGCGAGCTCGGCCGCCGATTTCGCCCTGTGACAGGTCGTAGCCATGTCGAGCCGTCACGCCATAGGCCCAGCACCCAGCCATGGCTGGGGTTGATTTCTCGCCAACGAGCTGCCCCGAACGTCAGCCGCAGGAGACCGGGAAAATCTATGTTCACTCGACATTTGTAAAGTTCCATACTGAATGAAGAACCGGCCCGGGGTACAGGTGGCCAAATGAACAGTTGCCGTGCCACAACAATACAGGCAGAATAATCTGATTCACACGCGTGTGCCTCTCGACAAAATCGCACCAACAACTTGAAGAATCGTGGTGGAGCCCAAGAATATCGCGCAAGCTTTAAAAAAAAACTCGACCCCCGATAAAATTACACCTAGACTCGATCGAATTGACCCCAGTACCGGACAGTTTAGAATAGGTCCGGAAAAAAATTATCCGGCTTCTCTACCATGAAGAGTGCCATCGGCTGAACAAACAAACAAAAAACTCTGGTCAGCCGCAGTTACATACCAAAGCGACAAATGTCTCTCTTCTGAAGACAGGCAGGCTTCCAAAAATCGCAGCGGGGTCCCTAAAAGTCGCACTGGGTTCCTACAAATTCGCGTCGGGCCTCCAGAATTCGCGCAGAGCTCGAAATAAATACACGGAACCCCAGAAAACTCGCGCCGCGACCCGAAAATTGGCACCAAGAGTCGCCAAAGTCGTGTTGGGCCCCTAGCTAAGTACAACACGCTCCACAAACTCGAGGTGCTCTCCCTCCCCACCCACACAATATCGCACCCACGACCCACAATTCCCGTCGGCAGTCCCAAAAATGTAGGTCGGAGCATCCGAAACTCCTGTCGGGTCTCCAAAAAAATGCGTCGAGGATCCCGCACGAGCACAGCGTGACCCCCAAAAATCGCATCGAGACCCGAAAAAAAGAAGAATGCTGGTGCCGTCCAAAATATGGAGGGATTCCAAAAATAAATGTCCGAGGCAGGAAGATCGCTCTGAAGCCCAAAGCATAGCACCAGATGTCTTCAAAAATCGCGTACGGCCCCGAAAGAAAGTACTGGAGCTCGAAAACTAGGGGCGACATACAAAAACATGGCATTGGGGCCAGACAAATTACAGTGGAATTTGGGCTTTAAACACTTTATAACAGATTCGCAAAGATCGCGATGAGCCTCATACAAAGCATTCCATCACGTCAAATATCGTGCAAGTCTGTCACGAAGCAGCAATTAGCAATCCTGTGTGGGCTAGCAGGGACTGTAGCATCGCACGAAGTGTGACGAATGCGCTGAATGCTCAAGGCGGGTGCACACGTGCACGAACGTTGGCATTGTGGCGACCAGGCGCTATGAACTTGAATGCCTGAAGGGGGAAAACTTTACAGTTTAAAGTGATTTGTACAGGTGTAATTTCAGCAGTGTGACATGCATTATCAAGGGATACCAAGAGAAAACATTCGAACAGGGTGGGCGGTTTTAGCATATTGGTTTTTGTTAGGTGTGAGATGTCGAATAAAGTGCAGTAGGATGTCCAAAGTTGTCACGGAATCATTATATTTAACATTTCGTGAAATTCCCTTAAGATCAATACTAAGCCAATAGCGTGCTCATCAGCGCATGCTGTTCGGTTTAGAAAATATATATTTTACGAGTACAAATATTAAGGATAATAAGAACAAAGACAATACTTTCAACAAACGATATCATATAACGGACTACATCATAGGTCTGTAGGTATGCATCTTATCAGTTATGCATATCGTAGCAATGGAAATTGTATTACGACACGTTTGTGTATCACGATCCATATCGAGGAGCATAAGCATGATGCTTACACACAAACATTTTTAATAAGCAAGGCATAGACTTCATAAACACGTCAGGAGGCACGCTGTCCACACCTGTTGGGGAAGGATGTCTATGAATTGTTCAGAAAGTGGTACATTCCGTACTATTTCACCAATAATTTATAACTGTGGTAGGGGAATAATAATTTATAACTGCTGCCAGGATCTGCTTACACTGTGATTGTTGACTGAGGATTGACTGGATGTGTCTTTCAATGTCATCCTAGTCTCCAGTGATTTGTGCAGTTGTATATAATGGTGGTCGGTAGATACATCCGATGATGGTGACACTTTCTTGTTCAACATAATGCTTACCCATTATTATTCCGCTTGGGGCGACGGCGGCGGACGATCTGTGGGGGTGATGACTTCCGTTCCCAGTCTCACCCACGATAATGACGACACCACCACCACTCTCCTTGCATCCTAGCACTCTATCACTGCGGAATATGCCATACCCAGGAATGCTGACAAGCCGAATTGTACCGTTGGACTTGAGGTTTGTTTTGTTACAACACAAGATGTCCTCGCTCCGATGGCGAACTTCGGCCCCAGTGTCCGGGAGTTTCGGCAGCAGCGATTCAATGTTCAGCAGTTCAATAACAACAGGAGCAGCAGTAGACGCTCCAGGTTCTGACGGGGCTGACTGGATGTCGGCGCTCCCTGCCGTCCGTTCCCAGCTGACACAGCTGGAGGTGGGGGGGGGGGCACCATCCATGGTGCAGGCAGCCGTCGGCTGAGCCGCCCAGTACTGGCCAAAATGTGAACAGGGATTGGCCTGCGATGTTTCGACTCGGCACGGACACCGCGACTCTCCTTCTTAGTATGCAGTACTAAGTATGTAGTACTATGTAGTATGCAGCACTCTGTGCTACCCGCGGAACGGAGTTCCCGGGATTGGGATAGGTTTTGGTGACGTTGGCGCCATCTATCCTAGTCATGTATACTACAACTTTGATCAGCGGAGATGATCGAAGTTGAAGTATGTCTAGGATAGATGGCGCCACCGTCATCAAAACCTGTCCAAGCCCCGGGGCACTCCGTTCCGCGGGTAACACGCAGAGTGCAAACAGCTGGTCCAGACTGGGCACGGCCGGCCAATGCCACCGGTGAGTCAGCGCTCAACGTAAACAAGGGTGCTGGATGCGGCCGTTCCGACGCATCACCAACCGGAGGAACACCCTCGGTAAGTCCATTTCCCGGCACAAGTGCCACTATCCAACCACATACACACCGCCATAAGCACTCCAGGAACATGTTGCTGACTGCTCAGTTGCTGACTGCTGACTTACCCCTGCTCGACACCGTGACTGCCCGCAACCTTCCGTCCGACACCGTGACTGCCCACAGTCGTCCGTCCGACACCGTGACTGCCCGCAGTCGTCCGTCCGACACCGTGACTGGCCACAGTCGCCCGCCCGACACCGTGACTGCCCGCAGTCGTCCGTCCGACACCGTGACTGCCCACAGTCGTCCGCCCGACACCGTGACTGCCCACAGTCGCCCGCCCGACACCGTGACTGCCCACAGTCGTCCGTCCGACACCGTGACTGCCCACAGTCGCCCGCCCGACACCGTGACTGCCCACAGTCGTCCGTCCGACACCGTGACTGCCCACAGTCGCCCGCCCGACACCGTGACTGCCCGCAGCCGTCCGTCCACAGTCGCCCGCCCGACACCGTGACTGCCCACAGTCGCCCGCCCGACACCGTGACTGCCCGCAGCCGTCCGTCCGACACCGTGACTGCCCACAGTCGCCCGCCCGACACCGTGACTGCCCACAGTCGCCCGCCCGACACCGTGACTGCCCGCAGCCGTCCGTCCGACACCGTGACTGCCCACAGTCGCCCGCCCGACACCGTGACTGCCCGCAGCCGTCCGTCCGACACCGTGACTGCCCACAGCCGTCCGTCCGACACCGTGACTGCCCACAGTCGCCCGCCCGACACCGTGACTGCCCGCAGCCGTCCGTCCGACACCGTGACTGCCCACAGTCGTCCGTCCGACACCGTGACTGCCCACAGTCGTCCGCCCGACACCGTGACTGCCCACAGCCGTCCGTCCGACACCGTGACTGCCCGCAGCCGTCCGTCCGACACCGTGACTGCCCGCAGCCGTCCGTCCGACACCGTGACTGCCCACAGTCGCCCGCCCGTGACTGCCCACAGTCGTCCGCCCTACACCGTGACTGCCCACAGTCGCCCGCCCGACACCGTGACTGCCCGCAGTCGTCCGTCCGACACCGTGACTGCCCACAGTCGTCCGTCCGACACCGTGACTGCCCACAGCCGTCCGTCCGACACCGTGACTGCCCACAGTCGTCCGTCCGACACCGTGACTGCCCACAGTCGTCCGTCCGACACCGTGACT
>JAOTOL010000515.1:0-78499 GCA_034440575.1 Imbricaverruca yamaguchii | reverse complement strand
TCTTAATGCTCTACGGATTGTTCTCTTTCTTATTCATGTTATCACTCCACGACGGTGCGATATGAAAACACTCCTCCTTTTGCTTCATTTATGTAATCTACGATCATGTTCGCCAGGTCCGGCCAGAAGGAAAGTGAAAATTCCTTCTAAAATCCAGAAGCGGATGGAGCTTTGTTCATCATGCCTTTAAGCATACATAGATTGCCTTCACTTGTTGACTATTACAGGAGCTCTTTCCATTTTTCACAATTCGGGAAAATCTATAGAATTCAAATAGTCGTTGATTCGCCGGTGGCTATCATCTGCATGACATGTTGACTCATGTAGTTCATCAAGCAATGCGTTGCAATATTTAAATATGTCTTTGTTGTCTGAAGTTAGCTGCCCGTCTTCTGTTTCCAAAACATTGATGTGTCCTTAGTATTTCATTGGGCGCACATACCGAAGAAGCATTTTGTAGGTATCAAACCCTGCTTTATCCATCTCAATATAGACCATAACTAGCAGGTCAAACATTCATGTTCCCAGAAAGCATTTGCTCGATCACGAACAGTTGCGTATCGTTGGCAGAATCGTTGGTGGCGTGTCGTTGGTGGTGGTAGTTGCATATTCGTTGGTAGAACTGGAGACAAAAGCAATCAATTCCATATTGTTGCAGTCACGTAATATACTTTCTTCTTTTCTCCTCTGCACGACCATTTCTATACGGCTTCTGATTCTACTGCCTCGAATGGCACTCGTGATCATTTCCAACTTCAAACGCAAATTGTAAACATTGTCCCGTAACTATGCTGTCGCTAGCATTATTTATTCTTGATCTCTGTACGCACGCTATAAATGAAAAATCGTCTTCGAGAAGGGTATTGTTATGTCACCATAATCCAGATCTCATCGCATATGCGTACAGTAGAATTTGTTATGCATAGGCTGTGGTCAGTACACCGCAACTTATGTACATATTCAATCTCAACTATTTCATTTAAGCGCTGAAGCATATGATTGCCGACCAACTTCGAATATCACAAAGGTGCATCACATTTCAAGTAAACTGATATTCGTGGACGTTTGTCGTGAAAAGCATCCCAGAACTGCAAGGCATATCTGGCGGCGACGAAACTCCGTTCAATTAAGTCAACAATCAAGAAGTGATTACGCGTTCAACAATATTTGTGTTGCATCATGCATAGTGATGCATACTGATGCATGTGTACTGAAAGCCAGGTATTTATGTTCGCTTCCATACTAAGGCGGACATTTGCTCAGGATACTCTGCACTTCAATTATTTTTAGGTTATGCTGACAAAATGGCCAGCCGAAATTAAACGTAGTGTATTTTGATGGGTCATGTTCAGATCTGAGTGTAAACCGAATTCAGTGCATGATAGCCGAAGCCATGCATGCACCGGCATGACTACTTAAAAGGTTCCTGATCGGATGCCGGCACCATTGTACAATCAATCTTTCTCTCCGTGGATTTTCTTCTTCGGATGTGCCCATTTATTCACTGCATGACAACAACCTACATACATATCCGTGTTTCATCTGCAAGCTGACATTATTAAAGCGCGTGGTTTTATCCCGACGTAATTAAGCGAATATTTTCTTTCATGCAATTAACGCGTCATACCTGGCCATGCTTGGTCAGACATGAAGCAACCTTGCCACAGGTGTGGATGACATTTTACTGAAACAATATATAGAACTACGTATTGACTTGGTAAACTGCAATTTCGCTCGCCAGAATACGGAGAGGCGGCGGATTAATGCCTCCTTTGTGGATGGGGGAGTGATAGGGAAGCATCATCTGGAATCGTTCAGCGCTTACCACACTTTTTGTTCGCTTAACTTTAACCCTCGCACGTCCAGGAGCTTATCACATTGCCACCCATTTTTTTGCGACCGTGGAATAAACGGCACGGATTAGCATGTGGCCTTTTAGTGGAACTCGCGGGGAGGGGGTCTTATTTCTGCGATGCTCGTACTCTCGACTAGAGTTGCCACTTTCTGGCACAGTGGCAGGACACAGCAACCCGTAATCCCGGGAACATGTGCTTTTTGATGTACAATGTCAGACCTTTCCGTGCCACTGCTGTGCCAGTGCCAGCCTAGCAATAAAATTAAAGCATATATCTAAAGTTGTCATGATGCTGAACTCAAGTGTCCAAGATTACCAGGAAAAAGGGCTTAAGCAATGTGTGGAATAACTTTGAAACGTAGAGACTGTGCTGCTGTCAGTGTGTAAAATGTTTTGCATCTCTTGTATTGTTTACTTTCGTCATCAATCATGATATCCCTCGTTGTTTAGATGGTCCCTTTTCTTTCCCCGTGCTTTTTGATGTGCCATCATCCAGCTTGCTGCGCTATGCGTCGTGCGGTGCAAGAATCTGCCGGGGTCGTGCTACGTCTCATGCCAGTGTTTGGAAGAAAAAGTGAACAACTCTATTCTTGACTCTTATCGGGTCATCCATCAATGGCCTAATCGGGGAGTGACCTGTAACCTAGAACACCATTGAGGGATATAATCTGTCCGTACCCATATTCAGGTTTTCAAAAAAAAATAATTACCGACAACACTACGTGAACAACACCAAAGTCTATGTTACTGTTAGACACGATGACATCACACGGGTTACTTGTTTGTTTCTTAGCTTTACCTTAGTCATTTCTTTCTTTACTACGGGCTTACTTTTGGCTGTATCTTAAACGGCTTGTGAGATATATTTAATGCACATCTAAGAACTGCACTAGGTGACGTCACCTGATTCTGGTGGACCCCAATTTCGTTAATAGACTACACCTCAATATTTGACATGCACGTCCAGCAACTGTCGGGTTATATGATAAATTACAGAAGTGATGCTTTAGACAGATTATGAGTTATTTCAAAAAACCTTAGAGGGTCTAATTAATTCCTCCACTGCGGGGTACAAGCTAATGTAAGATATTCATTGGCTACCCGAAGTAAACAAATTGGTATTAATCGCGACAGCTGATCACATGCACCACGCTAGCTATTCTTTCGCTTCGCTAGCATTCTCCGTTTGTAAATACTTGAAGAAGTAAAACACATTTGTCATATTTTGGATAAGGTGACAAAATGCAATGCAATGCGATGTAATGCAAATGTAACGCAAACTCCATCAGTAACTTTCCGTCTCCGTTTGTGTCGGGCTACTAACTTGAAACCTAGCTCTTCACTTTATTCGGGGACTACTCCGATGGACCATAGCAATGAATGGAACGGATGTCTCTCACCAAAGAACTTGAAATCTCCCCGTGCCATTGCGTGTTGATGACGGGTACTGGATGTGGGCAGCGACGAACACAGTCCAAAGCGCTGGTCTATGCCCTGATGTACTCGGCTCCATTTATGAAGTACTGAATTAACCGAATCGGCCGTCGGATTGGCCGCTGAATGTCACGTTGCATTTGACAGGCGAACTAGCACCTTGAGGCTGGTTTGCTGACAAACACGAGGAGCAGTGCTTATGAATTCATCCAAGCCATGGCTATTATGTATGAAATGTGTATACAATATTTTGGCAGTGTCAGGGGTACTCCCGCCGTGTCCCCCTTCCTCCGGTTCATGCATCCCTGACGACAGTACTGACATGCACTCGCCTGGACAGGTCCATTACGAGGTGTGTGACCTCAGCATCTGACAAGGAATCATGATTCATACATTTGAAAGTGCCAGACACATTCATCATGTCGGCCCAAGGAATGGTAAAGAAGTCGTCACCACTGCGTTACGTTTCAGAAGTATACTTGTTAGTTGTTCGCGTTCTTTCGCCTACGTTAGCAAATGCCGTGGTATGCTCAATAGTGACCACGCCGCAAGAAATCTGAAGTTCCTTGTCCGCTACAGCATCCCCACACCTCATGATGCGTCCTGCCACATCAGTCAATGTAAATTATGAGGTTAAAGTTGATGGAACTGAATGAACATATGTGCCTGCGCCTTCCACTTCATCAAAATTAAAGACGAGGTGACAAAAAATGGCCCTGACAATGAATACTTTCACTCAGTTTTTGGAAATTCACACTAATCTCCATAAAAATTGTGTTGTTGAGGGACACGGGAGACTCTTAAACCGACACGGAACGACTCTCTCCGATACAAGAGGTAACTGACACAGAAGGCTCCTCACAGACACAAGGACTACCATGACCAATACAGAAGGCCTCTGACGGACATAGGAGGCCCCGTGATCGGCGTAGGAAGCCATCTGACAGAGGAGGCTCTCGCGGGAAAATGAGGACAGCCTGACTGGCACTGGGGCGTCCCTCACTGATATAGGAGATGCCTGGTGATTTAGGGATTGCATCTACCATTCTAGATAAAACGTTGTCAATAAAGATCAGTGTACGTAAACTATTTCTTGAGCTGCGCCTTTTTGGTCTACCTAATTACTTGGCTCTGATCATTTTGGAATAGAGAACCGATTGTTTCGTTCTCATGGGATGCATAGACCTAAATTTAGATATTATAAGTGTTGCTATAGGCTTACGCCGGAGTTTACTATACTGAACTCATGCAGTGCGAAGCACCCGAAGTCCGAATGCCCCGAAACTCTCAGTCACGTACTGATTGCCTGCAGCCGACTTAACCATGAGCGAAGGCGTCATTTTGGATATACCTCTCTCTCTCTCTCTCACTTAGGGAAGTCATCAATTGTTCAACCGGGAGGGCTTTTCCGCTTCCTATCAGAAATCAAGTTTTCTTTGATTTACACTGTGATATATTCATTAACTCGATTTTATACCGGACGAAATGAGAATCGTAGCATGGTAAGGTATCATTTGTACTTAACCCCGTGATATTCAATTCTGACTGACTTTTGCTAGCATTTTACTATTTGACTGACGATGATATGGGCGCTGAATGACCGATGCAGTCGATGAGCCCCTAAACTCCAATAACCAACCAACCAGCCAACCGAAACTCTCAGTATATGTATCTCGGCCTAAACCCCGAGTAGCTCAGAAGCTGAAAATGATTATCATAGGTCCAGATACGTCAGCAACTTTCAATCACTTTGGAAACAAGCTGATGTACGCACATGAGCTTAGATGCCTATCATCTCACCGTATCCAACATTTTTTATGTGTGGGCAACAAGTGACGTTGATTGCCAATAATTCACACTTGCCTTAACAACAACAGATATATTTCCGCCTATGGCGTCATAGCGCAGTTATATGATCAGGCATTTTCATTTTTCATTTGATCAAGTCCGCAATAGATGGTCCCATCAAGCAGCGGCGCCCAAACCCACGCCGTTCCTCCGTAGTCGCGAAAAAATGGATGCATTGACACCCGCCTAACCCCTCGCAGCCCCCACACGGGCGGAGGTTAATGCACATGAAGCCAAATTGCGCTAAGTTCGGAATGCTTTTGTGTAATGATTTCCCTCCCCCAAAAATAAGAAACGGTGGCATGCAACCGTCACCCCTGCCGCATCATGGGCAAAGCAAACGAAGTGGACTGCATCAATGTGCTATTGTACATGTTGCTTCAGTACAAAATTACGTACGCTTATTGGCATATTGGCAACTTTCCTTCGTGCTCGCTTAACCTGGCCTAGGCTCACCCATATATGATCAAAAATGTTTGCTAAAGCAGATCAGTCTAAGTAACAGGTCTTGTGATGATGCCAGCCTGAAGAGGATGAACGAATATGCATGCAATTTAATTCATTTGGAAGCAATCCATTCAGCCAATGTGGGAAAGATGGTAAAATAGAAGACTTGACCCAAATTGTAAAGCTGGGTTGAAGCGCACAGCTCCAATGGTTTCTTCTAGGACATTCGAAGGTCAACTTAGCGACTAATAAACTTCCTTTGGCATCCACAAGAACATTTTCCATCTTGCGGACCAGTTCAGGAAAAGATGGAAGGAATGGCAGTATATCAGAATCAGGTTTCCTTTCACCATATGTGAGGGATATGTCTCATTCCCATTATTTTTTTCCAGAACTTTATCATCTTGAATATTGGAGTGGGTTTCCTGCAACAACGTAATATGATGATGATAATCTATGTTTAGGAATCTGAACGAAGTCATTCGTTGTCAGTGCGACGGATTGAACGATAAAACATTAAATCCGGAAGTAATACGTTAACCCTCCCCGTCATTCCGGTCAGATCCTCACACCCCGTCTCAGGAGGGATTCATTATATACCCCTCCAATCTCCAAACCAAACGTCGCACGAAACCGAAAGATGTCTCATTGGAAAGCGCTCGACGAGTACGGCTAAAAACCACCCCAACATCCTACTGAGGGGGTTTATGTGGTCACGGTTGACGTCATGTATGTTCTGTGGAGTTCAATTTCGTTGAGAAAACTTAATTGGAATCAGAATAGAAAGACGAAATTGGCATTGTGCAAAATGTTCGCCCACCCAAATATACCAATTGTTTTTATGTTGCTCAATTTTTAGTTCAATTCTTAAATACTTTTTTATGTTTCTAATAGATAAAACATACCGAGAGAAGTTGTTTCAGGTAAACGTCGCCTCATGCAAATTGCTTACTTGAGCCACAATTTTCGATTTTAGCCTAAATAGGCAAATATGCTAAACAAATATGCCATAAAAAGGCGAAAGTTCAACCATACCTCTGGTGCGTTTCGTTGCGTCCATAAAGAAAATTAAACGCTGAAAGTGCATTCAAATATCTTTACCCGTTAAAGTGTGACGACTGGTTGAACATTTTTGGAGGTGACCTGACTTGACCTTGACTAGTTCGGCCCCGTGAATGACCCGACTTCAAAATTTCCACGCAAAATAACAACTTGATGTGGGAATAGGTATGCCGAATTTTGGCGCGCTGCCGTGCGCTGTTTTTATTTTTTTACTATCCGCGGAAAACCTTAAGGGATGCAAAAAACACGCCTCCTCCTCTGAGACGGCGCGGGTTAAGATGTAGGCCCAAAGATGTTTCAAAACGTACTTCGCTTAAATCTTTATGTGGCGCACGAGATGTTCCTACCCTCTGTTGCGCTAACGACCAATTGCAAAGTATGTCCATAATAGCTGTCGCAGCTCCTAACCTCCAATCCTCAGCCCTGTCCTATCCCACAATACTGGTAAAAAATCGGCCTAACCGAAGCGCCAATTCGTTTCCTCAAACGCGTGTGCCGGCCGCCGGCCGCCCGCCGCCAGCCGAGTCGGCGGAAGCCAACTCGGCACCCTACCGACGACCGGCCCGTCCTGCCTTGCAGCAGGCTGCAAGCATGAGTGGTGTCAAGTTGCAAACATGAGCGCGACGCGTCTGCACTGTAACTTTCGGCTTGCTCACACTTTGTCTACGTAGTACACACATACACACCTGCTGGACACACACGGTCACATATATGGTCAAAACCGAGGATGGCGAAAAAATCCGTCTGGAGACTGGTAAGCATCTGGCAATGCTTCAGACGAAGTTTGAAAACCGAGGACGTCAAAAACGTCCTCGCTATACACATCACGTCCTCGGTTGTCAGGTGTGCAAACAGAAAATGGCCTCGGTTTGCACGAAGTACAAGTGCACACACACACACACACACACACACACACACACACACACACACACACACACACACACACACACACACACACACACACACACACACACACACACACACACACACACACACACACACACACACACACACACACACACACACACACACACACACACACACACACACACACACACACACACACACACACACACACACACACACACACACACACACACACACACACACACACACACACACACACACACACACACACACACACACACACACACACACACACACACACACACACACACACACACACACACACAACACACACACACACACACACACACACACACACACACACACACACACACACACACACACACACACACACACACACACACACACACACACACACACACACACACACACACACACACACACACACACACACACACATACGTGTTTGCCGTGACTACCGAGGACTATGGCCTGGCCGTCACTAACGAGGACACCCATTAGTTTTCACTAGAGAAGCATCAATTTTTTATCTGTCATAGAGCAAGATCTGCCGAGTAAGATAGAGGGTAGATTTGGGAGAAAACTTCCAATCGTCGGCCTCCAATGTGATTTGGAATACCGAGGACATCGGCAAAACCGAGGACATTGTGTGTATCGTCTCATGTTCACCATGCATGTTTATCGTCAATACCGAGGACTATCGCCTGGCGGTCAGTAACGAGAACTCCCTCTGACATCCAAGAGCAGTGTGTATGTGGTATGTGATAATTGATGCGTCTGCGCGGTTTTAGGTGTCGGTGATAATCGCCTGTGTGAGGTCTAATTAACCCGCGCCGTCTTTACGGTCAGATCCTCACACCCCGTCTCGGGGGATAGTAACCCCCTCTAAAATCTAAGCTAGGCGTCACACGAAAACGAAAGAGGTGTCATCGGAAAGCGCTCGACGAGTAGAGTCCGGATCCACCCCACAAAACAATTCCCCCCTAAAAGTGACGTAACTAGGGGGGATAGATATTCACGACTTTTCACGACTTACATGTTTTTGGCTCTGTGTATATTCGAAAAAAAAATAATTATTTGGAATCAGAAAAGGACAGCGAAATTTACCAGCGCCATAAAAATTCCCCCCTCCCCAATTGTTTTCTTTTTAATTTCAAAATTTTCAGTTTTCAAGTTTTCTTTTATTTTCCTTTTATAGCGGGTAGAGCAGACCGAGAAACGTTGTTGGAAGTCAACTTGCTTCAATAAAAGATGCTTACTTTAGCCAGAATATTATATTTGAAGTGCAAGAGGAAAATATGGAAAATGTATGTGTAGTCAAAAACGGAAAATGAAAAATTCCTCCCGTACGTTTTGTTGCACCCATAAAAATAGGAAACTGCTGAAAGTTTGAACAAAATATCTGTATCCGTTAAAGCGTGACGACTGATTGAACTTTTTTTAGGTGACCTCACTTGACCTTGACTAACTCGTTGACCCTAGATGACCTGACTTACAAATTTCGACATAACATGCCAAATTGATGTGGAAAAAGGTATCCAAAATTTTGGCGCGCTGCCACGCGCCGTTCGTTAACTATCCGCGAAAAACCTGAGGTGGAGGCCGTTGAAGATCCCCCCACCCCGAGACAGGACGGGTTAACCTAGTGCCACTGATGGAGGCTTCCTTAGCGTAGGACCACTATCATCGAAAAACATACATTTGAACATTTGAAAAACATTTGAGACAAAAAGTTGTGGGGAGACAAATGATTGCGAGGCACAGTATCCTACTGAATAGTCATTGTGTTCAGTTCGCGTTTGGGCGAAAATTGTCAAGTTTCTAGTCTCCTATTGTGGAATTTGTGGGGTGATATCCCCCGCAGTTGCCATAATATTTATGCCAAGGTAGAGGAGCTAAGGCCTACGATATCGTTAATATTATGCTAAGATCATAACTGCATTTTCTAATTGAAAATAGCCTGAAAATACCGATGGACCCACCCACCCACATGCTTCTCTTCTCGGCCCTTAAATCCGTACTTGCTTGTGTCATTTTCCGAGAGAACTTCATTCACAATGGCGTAGCCATTGTGAATGAAGTTCTCTCAATGCTCATAAGCATCACATCACAGCATCACAATGCTCCATCTGCCATTACTTGATGGGGTCTGATCAATTTCGGGAAAATGCGGTATTTGACAAAAACCTGACAGTGGAAACCTGACGCCAACATTTGGGTGGGTCCAGTTCACTGGAGGATACAGCTAACCAACTGACGGGCCAAACCGCCCCATTTTCATTGCAACCTACAACCAAAATCATGGATGGAGAAGTTAGAAGAAAAACAACTTTTAGTGTGGTCCAACACATGGATGCAGTGTGGTTCCCAATTTGGTTGATAAAACCCTCCTCACATGGCCCCACGTTGAGAGAACAAAGTGTTGGTGGGGCGGAGGTAAATGTAGTCGGACTGAGACTACACCAAAGATGTAGGAAACTCAGTCTTCGCATATGGCCTCATTTTTTCTCGGATTTATTGCACTTCACATTGAACTTGGGAATTAACGACATGAGAATCTACAGAAATCATTACAAATGATGAATACTTGACGGCAGTAGCAATGACTGAGCATTGCACAACTTTAGGTCCCGTCCTTTGTGCACAAGGGTGTACCCCTAACAGTCAAACAAAAATCCTTCTGGATGCATCTTGCTTCAATTGCCCTTGATAACGTAAGCATGCATACAAAATTGCACGTCGATCCAACAAAATGTAGAAGTGACGACAAAGGTAGTCTATTTGCTGCCGTAGCCTACGGGTTCTAAATAAAAAGGCTCGTGGTCCCGTAGCAGGTTTTATACAAGAGTGCTGAGGAATCGACTTTAACACATTATGTGTATCGAAGTTTCGTCGGTTTTTAGCGAACCTGTGAACGTTCCATGGCTTAAATTGTTGCGTCATCTGCTTGGTTTCAGATCCTCGTTCTAGGTAGTGACAACGTACACTATGCATGATAAAACGTGTGCATAACGGTCATGGGTAAAGGCGGACAGCTGTCCCCATGGCATGCTTCCTGTTGCGCACAATGGATGTCGGCAACTGGATGAGCCCCAGCACAACCCCACTGCATGTGCCGACTTTGGGGCATGCTTTCTGAAATTGCTCGCGGTATCGCGCAAGGTGCAAGAACAAGTGGATAACTTAGCAATCGTAAGTCGTGCAACTTGTATAGGCATACAAAAAAGAGATGAAACGTGAATATATATGATCTGTCGAGGTAATTTCTTTAGCTATCTTATTAAGAAAGTTGCAACGAGCCAGGATCCTTGGATATAAACCTCGTAAGGTGGAGTGACAACAAGCGAAATTTGTGACGACGTCTATAGTGTGTCGGATCGACAATAATTATGTGCGAAAATTTGTCTTGCTAATGATGATCAAAGCAAAAAGTAACCCGAGGGATTTAATTTTCCAGTTGTTTGTCTCGGTTGTTGTAATTTTCGTTTGGTTTTCCGACTTATTGTGACACTTTATTGCGCACGTAAATATTGGTATTTTCTTTAGACATGCCGGTTTTGGGGCATTCTACGTGGGTTCTTCAGATAATTCCAAATGGAATCAGAGGGTTCTGCTGATGTTTGTATTCGTTTCATAGTAGGTGTATCATTGCCACGCGAAGTCTTTAAACAAAGGCACCACCTTCAGGAATTTCGCGTTTAAGCAAAGGAAGCTCAGCTGACTGATTTTTGTTTCGTTCAGGCGCACGCGAAACGCACAGAAAAGGTAAACGTCTGGTTTGAACAGACTTGTATGGATAATATTGCATCCTCCATAGTTTGGTGTGCTGCTATAAGAACACACCATATTTAGCAATGTTTGTGAGTCTCGAAAAGTCAGATTACCAAGCCCAACGTGTTTGTCAGCAAAATCATGGTGTCTAGAATTAAGAGCAAGCAAAGGTTTGGCGCCAACATGCCCACTGCAAAATCGTCCTGTGCTCAGGCTATTGGAGCGATCGGGATGACGCTGCCCATTTTCATGGGGCTACTCAGCACCAGAGGTTCTAAATAGAGGGAGGGACACTTGGGCATGTGCCCCCCCCCCCAATCCAAAGAAGTGTGACGACTCTGACCCGGGAAAAACACCCACGATGGACTGCAATGCACCACGTCCCCCAATCGTTCAGCATATTATTGTTCAAGCTAAAGATACCCCTACCAGGGGGAATAGGTGCCCTCTTTAGACGAAGGGCGGCTATTGAGAGGAATAAATGTCCCTTTTGTATGTACCGGTGTACCCATTCACCTTCCTCAGCTCAGCAAATTGTCAGTCTAAGGCCCCCACCCCCTACGGATTTTAACAGTGGCTCCCATCCGAGGAAATGGCGCCCCTCCAAACGATTCCAAGCGCCCCTAATTACAAAGAGTTGCACGCCTTGATGAAAGAATAGCATGGTCTGAGCTTGGCGTTGATATGTGGTAATTACTCCGAATGGTGGCTCTTTGAATGTTTGGGAACATTTCTGTGCTTGTCCAGTTTGGAGTCAAGGGCCGACGATCTTGTCCTCAAATTTGTTTCAAGATATGCAAAATCAGATATGTATGAACGTACTACAGTTTCGTGTCTCTGTGTCACCTCATTCGGCAGCTATCCCGGGAAAACCTGAGGAGGTGGGGCGGGACTCTCGAGATTGCCTCAGCCTGGTCCGGAGAGAGTACTACATGAACGCAATGCCAGTATTCCACTACAAGCATAAGTAAAAGATAAACAGTGGTTTTCTACGCTTCCTCGAAAAGTCAACTCGTAAAATCTACGAATTGCATGACCTCTTCTGTGCACCATGCTGCTAAAGATGACACAACATGTCTTCGCTTACTTGTAATTTGGGTATAATCGTCGTCATTTTGGTATCAAATGAGCCTCTAGGAAAATAGTATGGTTTTAAATGGGTAAAGGGACCTTCGCTAAATGCATGAGTGATTTTATTTCGTTGGTGGGAGTACCCCCTATATCATTATGTGTTACACAAACTGATGTGGGATAATACATTTTCTCCCAAATATTTCATTTTTGTTGGAAAACCAGCTCCAAACGTTCAAGATAGCAATCAACGTATCAACAGCTGGAATACATTGTGTAGTGTTATATAAAAAAATCGAAAAGGCTTAACTGGTTGGGTCAATCCTGGCTTCTTCTGTTTCTCCAAGTCATGATGTTCGCAGTATTCAATAACATCCGGTAGATTTCGCAAGTTAGAACCAAAAAATGTTCCTCAAACTGAGCCCATTTAATTTGAAAGACCATTATTCACGTACTTCCCATGACACTCCGAAATATATTTGACAAGGCCTTAGCCACTATTATAGAAACTATTTAGTACGCAACTCTATATATTCTTAACCCGCGCCGTCTCTGCGGTCAGATCCTCACACCACGTCTCGGGGGGCGGGGCGGATAGTAACCCCCTCTAAAATCCAAACTAAACGTCGCACGAAAACGAAAGAGGTGTCATCGGAAAGCGCTCGACGAGTAGGGTCCAGATCCACCCCTGAAAAGAATTTCCCCCAAAGGTGACGTCACCAAGGGGGCTAGATTTTCATGACTATTCACGACTTACATTATGTTTTTTTGCTCTGGGAGTTCATTTTGGTGGATACATGAAAACACAAAATTTATTTAGAATGAGAAAAGGACAGCGAAATCGACCTGGGCAATGCATTTTTCCTGGTCCCCCCAAAATAAGAATTACATTTTTTGAAATGTCAAAAGTTTCAGTTTTCAAGTTTTCTTTAATTTTCCTTTTCCAATGGGTAGAGCAGACCGAGAAACGTTGTTGAAAGTCAACTTGCCCTAATCAAAATGCTTACTTTAGCCATAATTTTATATTTGAACTGCAATTGGCAAATATGCAAAATGTATATGTAGTAAAAAAACAAACAAAAAAGATACGTTTTGTTGCATCCCTAGAGATAAGCAAACTCTGAAAGTTTCATTAAAATACCTGTATTCGTTAAAGCGTGACGACTGGTTGAACTTTTTTGGAGGTGACCTCACTTGACGTCGACTAACTCGTTGACCCTAGACGACCTGACTTCAAAATTTTGAAACAGCATGCCAAATTGACGTGGGAAAAGGCATCACAAATTTGGGTGCGCTGCCGCCCGCCGTTCGTTCACTATCCGCGAAAAACCTGAGGGGGAGGCGGTTGAAGACCCCTCCCCGATACGGACGGGTTAATACTCTGCGGATCATCCTCTTTCTTATTCATGTTATCACTCCACAGCTGTGCGATATGAAAACACCGCGCTTCCTTTTGCTTCATTTATGTAATCTACGATCATGTTGGCCAGGTCTGGCCAGAAGAAAAGGGAAAATTCCTTCCAAAATCCAGAAGCGGAAGGAGCTTTGTTCTTCATCATGCCTTAGAGCATATATAGATTGCCTTCACTTGTTGACTATTACAGGAGTTCTTTCCATTTTGTATAATTCGTGAAAATCTATAGAAGCCAGATAATCGTTGATTCGCCGGTCGCTATGATCTGCATGACATGTTGACTCATATAGTTAAGTAAGCAATGCATTGTAATATTAAAAAATGTCTGCTGTCGGAAGCTAGCTGCCCGTCTTCTGTTTTCAAAATATTAATGTGTCCTTAGTATTTCATTGGGCACACATACCGAAGAAGCATTTTGTAGGTATCTAACCCTCCTTTATCCATCTCAATCTAGACCATAACTAGCAGGTCAAAGATTAATGTTCCTAGAATGCATTTGCTCGATCACGAATAGTTGCGTATGGTTGGCAGAATCGTTGGTGGCGTGTCGTTGGTGGTGGTAGTTGCATATTCGTTGGTAGAACTGACGACAATAGCAGTCAATCCCATATTGTTGCAGTCATGTAATGTACTTTCTTCTTTTCTCCTCTGCACGATCTTTTCTTTACGGCTTCTGATTCTACTGACTCGAATGGCACTCGTGGTCATTTCTAAATTCAAACGCCAATCGTAAGCATTGTTCCGTTTATGCTGTCGCTAGCATAATTCATTTTTGATCTCTACGCACACTGCAAATGAAAAATCATCTTCGAGAAGGGTATTGTTAAGTCACCATAATATAGGTCTCATCGCATATGCGGACAGTATGATTTTTGTATGCATAGGCTGTGGTCCGTACACTGTAACCTATGTAGATATTCAATCTCACAACTATTGCATTTAGGTGCTGAAGCATATAATTGCCGCCCAAATTCGAATATCACAAAGGTGCATCACATTTTAAGTAAACTGATAGTCGTGGATGTTTGCCATGAAAAACATCCCAGAATTGCCAGGCATATCTGGCGGCGACGGAACTCCGTTCAATTAATTCAGCAATCAAGAAGTGGTTACGTGTTCAGCAATATTTATGTGTTCCATCATGCATAGTGATGCATACCGATGCATGCATCCTGATCCATGTGTACTGAAAGCCAGGTATTTGTGTTCGCTTGCATGCTTAGGCGGACATTTGGTCAGGATACTCTGAATTTTAATTATTTTTAGTTTATGCTGACAAAATGGCCAGCCGAAATTAAACCTGGTGTGTTTTGATGGGACATGTTCAGATCCGAGTGTAAACCGAAATTAGTGCATGATAGCCGAAGCCATGCATACACCAACATGACTACTTAAAAGATTCCTGATCGGATCCCGTTCTTCAGATATGGTCATTTATTCACTGCATACATATACATACTATTCACTGACAACAACCTACATACATATCCGTTTTTCGTCTGGAAGCTGACATTATTAAAGCGCGTGGTATTATCCCGACGTACATAGGCGAATATTTTCTTTCATGCAATTAACGGGTCATTTCTGGCCGTGCTTAGTCAGACAGGTGTGCATGACATTTTACTGAAACAATATATATATATATATATATATATATATATATATATATATATATATATATAGACTACTTATTGACTTAGCACACTTCATTTTCACTCGCCAGAATACGGAAAGGCGGCGGATTAATGCCTCCTTTGTGGATGGGGGATGATGGGGAAGCATCATCTGGAATCGTTCAGCACTCACCACACTTTTTGTTCGCTTAACTTTAACCCTCGCACGTTCAGGAGCGTATCACATTGCCACCCATTTTTCGCGACCGCGGAACAAACGTCATTGGTTAGCATGTGGCCTCTTAGTGTAACTCGCGGGGAGGGGGTCTTATTTTTGCGATGCTCGTACTCTCGACTAGAGTTTCCACTTTCTGGCGCAGTGGCAGGACACGGCAACCCGTAATCCTGGGAACATGAGCCTTTTGCTGTACAATGCCAGGATTTTCCGTGCCACTGCCGTGCCAGTGTCGGTACCCCTAGTAATAAAATTAAAGCATATATCTAAAATTGTCTTGATGTTGAACTGAATTGTCCAAGATTACCAGGAAAAAGGGCTTAACCAATGATGTGTGGAATAACTTTGAAACGTAGAGACTGAGCTGCTGTCAGTGTGTGAAATGTTTTGCATCTCTGGTATTGCTTACTTTCGTCATCAATCATGATTTCCCTCGTTGTTTAGATGGTCCCTATTTATCCCCATGCTTTTCTATGTGCCATCATCCAGCTTGCTGTGCCATGTGTCGTGCGGTGCCAGAACCTGCTGTGCCCGTGCTACGTCTCATGCCAGTGTTTGGAAGAAAAAGTGAACAACTCTATTCTCGACTCTTATCGGGTCATCCATCAGTGGCCTAATCGGGGAGTGACCTGTAACCTAGAACACTATTGAGGGATATAATCCCTCCGTACCCATATTCAAGTTTTAAAAAATAATTAGCGACAACATTGCGTGCAAAATACCAAAGGCAAATTACCGTTTGACCCGATGACATCACATGGGTTACTTTTTTGCTTCTTAGCTTTACCTTAGTCATTTCTCTCTTCACTACAGGTTAACTTTTGGCTGTATCTTAAACGGTTTGTGAGATATACTTAATGCACATTTAAAAACTGCACTAGATGACGTCACCTGATTTTGGTGTACCCCAACTTCGTTAAGTTAGTAGACTGCACCTCAACATTTGACATGCACGTTCATCAATTGTCGGGTTATATGATAAATTACCGAAGTGATTCTTTAGACGGATTATGAGTTATTTCAGAAAACCTTAGAGGGTCTAAGTAATCCCTCCACTGCCAGGTCCAAGCTAATGTAAGATATTCATGTGTTACCCGAAGTATACAAATGGGTATTAATCGCGACAGCTGATCACATGCACCAAGCTAGCTTTTCTTTCGCTTCGCTAACATTCCCCGTTTGTAAATACTCGGAGAAGTAAACCACATCTGTCAAATTTCTGGATAAGGTGACAAAATGCAAGACAATGCAATGCACTGCAAATGTAACGCAAACTCCATCAGTAAACTTTCCGTCTCCTTTTATGTCAGGCTACTGACTCGAAATCTAGCCCTTCATTTTATTCGGCGACTACTCCGATGGACCATAGCAATGGATGCAACGGATGTCTCTCACCAAAGAAGTTAAAATCTCCCCATGCCATTGCATGTTGACGACGGATACTGGATGCGGGTAGCGACGAACACAGCCCAAACGGTGATCTATGCCCTGTTGTGTTCAGCTCCATTTATAAAGAACTGAATTAACCGAATCGGCCGTCGAATTGGCCGCTGAATGCCACTTTGCATTTGACAGGTGAATCAGCATCTTAAGGCTGGTTTGCTGACAAACACGAGGAGCAGTGCTTATGAATTCATCCAAGCCACGGCTATTATGTACGAAATGTGTATACAATATTTTGGCAGTGTCAGGGGTACTCCCGCCGGTGTCCCCCTTCCTCCGGTTCATGCATCCCTGACGACAGCACTGACATGCACTCGCCTGGCCAGGCCCATTACGAGGTGCGTGACCTCAGCATCTGACAAGGAATCATGATTCATACATTTGAAAGTGCCAGACGCATTCATCATGTCGGCCCAAGGAATGGTAGAGAAGTCGTCACCACTGCGTTACGCTTCATAAGTATACTTGTTAATTGTTCGCGTTATTTCGCCTACGTTAGCAAATGCCGTGGTATGCTCAATAGTAACCACGCCGCAAGAAATCTGAAGTTCCTTGTCCGCTACAGCATCCCCAGACCTCATGATGCGTCCTGCCACATCAGTCAATGTAAATTATGAGGTTAAAGTTGATGGAACTGAATGAACATATGTGCCTGCCCCTCCCACTTCATCAAAATTAAAGACGAGGTGACAAAAAATGGCCCTGACAATGAATACTTTCGCTCAGTTTTTGGAAATTCACACTAATCTCCATAAAAATGGTGTTGTTGAGGGACACGGGAGACTCTTAAACCGACACGGAACTACTCTCTCCGATACAAGAGGTAACTGACACAGAAGGCTCCTCACAGACACAAGGACTACCATAACCGATACAGAAGGCCTCTGACGGACATAGGAGGCCCCCTGATCGGCGTAGGAAGCCATCTGACAGAGGAGGCTCTCGCGGGAAAATGAGGACAGCCTGAATCAGTGAGGCCACTGGAGCGTCCCTCACTGATATAGGAGATGCCTGGTGATTTAGGGATTGCATCTACCATTCTAGATAAAACGTTATCAATACAGATCAGTGTACGTAAACTATTTCTTGAGCTGCGCCTTTTTGGTCTACCTAATTGCTTGGCTCTGATCATTTTGGAATAGAGAACCGATTGTTTCATTCTCATGGGATGCAAAGACCTAAATTTAGATATTATAAGTGTTGCTATAGGCTTACGCCGGAGTTTACTATACTGAACTCATGCAGTGCGAAGCACCCGAAGTCCGAATGCCCCGAAACTCTCAGTCACGTACTGATTGCCTGCAGCCGACTTAACCATGAGCGAAGGCGTCATTTTGGACATACCTCTCTCTCTCTCTCTCACTTAGGGAAGTCATCAATTGTTCAATCGGGAGGGCTTTTCCGCTTCCTATCAGAAATCAAGTTTTCTTTTATTTACACTGTGATATATTCATTAACTCGATTTTGTACCGGACGAAATGAGAATCGTAGCATGGGAAGGTATCACTTGTACTTAACCCCGTGATATTCAATTCTGGCTGACTTTTGCTTGCATTTTACTATTTGACTGCCGATGATATGGGCGCTGAATGACCGATGCAGTCGATGAGCCCCTAAACTCCAATAACCAGCCAACCAGCCAACCGAAACTCTCAGTATATGTATCTCGGCCTAAACCCCGAGTAGCTCAGAAGCTGAAAATGATTATCATAAGTCCATATACGTCAGCAACTTTCAATCACTTTGGAAACAAGCTGATGTATGCACACGAGCTTAGATGCCTATCATCTCACCGTATCCAAAAAAAATGTTATGTGTGGGCAACAAGTGACGTTCATTGCCAATAATTCACACTTGTCTTAACAACAACGGATATATTTCCGCCTATGGCGTCATAGCGCAGTTATATGATCAGGCATTTTCATATTTCATTTGATCAAGTCCGCAATAGATGGTCCCATCAAGCAGAGGTGCCCAAACCCACGACGTTCCTCCGTAGTCGCGAAAAATGGATGCATTGACACCCGCCTAACCCCTCGCAGCCCCCACACGGGCGGAAGTTAATGCGCATGAAGCTAAATTACGCTAAGTTCGGAATGCCTTTGTGTAATGATTTTCCTCCCCAAAAATAAGAAACGGTGGCATGCAACCGTCACCCCTGCCGCATCATGGGCAAAGTAAACGAAGTGGACTGCATCAATGTGCTATTGTACATGTTGCTTCAGTACAAAATTACGTACGCTTATTGGCATATTGGCAACTTTCCTTCGTGCTCGCTTAACCTGGCCTAGGCTCACCCATGTATGATCAAAAATGTTTGCGAAAGCAGATCAGCCTAAGTAACAGGTCTTGTGATGATGCCAGCCTGAAGAGGACGAACGAATATGCATGCAATTTAATTCATTTGGAAGCAATCCATTCAGCCAACTTTGGAAAGATGGTAAAACAGAAGACTTGACCCAAATTGTAAAGCTGGGTTGAAGCGCACAGCTCCAATGGTTTCTTCTAGGACATTCGAAGGTCAACTTAGCGACTAATAAACTTCCTTTGGCATCCACAAGAACATTTTCCATCTTGCGGACCAGTTCAGGAAAAGATGGAAGGAATGGCAGTATATCAGAATCAGGTTTCCTTTCACCATATGTGAAGAATATGTTTCAACCCCATTATTTTTTCCAGAACTTTATCATCTTGAATATTGGAGTGGGTTTCCCGCAACAACGTAATATGGTGATGATAATTTATGTTTAGGAATCTGAACGAAGTCATTCGTTGTCAGTGCGACGGATTTAACGATAAAACATTACATCCGGAAGCAATACGTTAACCCTCCCCGTCATTCCGGTCAGATCCTCCCACCCCGTCTCGGGGGGCGGTTGAAGATCCCCCCTCTAAAATCAAAACTAAGCATCGCACGAAAACGAAAGAGGTGTCATCGGAAAGCGCTCGACGAGTAGGGTCTGGGTCCACCCCCCAAACAAAATTTCCCCAAAAGTGACGTCACCAAGGGGGCTAGATTTTCACGACTTACATTATGTTTCCTACTCTGGGGGGTTCATTTTGGGGGATGTATGAGAAAACAAAATGTATTTGGAATGAGAAAAGGACAACGAAATCGACCAGGGGTATAATTTTTTTGCCCCCCCCCCCCAAGATAATTTTTGTTTTTGAAATTTCAAAATTTGGAATTTTCAATTTGTCTTTAATTTTCCTTTTCCAATCTGTAGAGCAGACCGAGAAATGTTGTTTGAAGTTAACTTGCACCAATAAAAAATGCTTACTTTAGTCAGAATTCTGTGTTTGAACTACAATATGGCAAATACGCAAAATTTATATGTAGTCAAAAACGAAACAAATGAAAAATTGAACTCCTACGTTTTGTTGCATCCGTAAAGATAAGCAAACGCTGAAAGTTTCATTAAAATATCTGTATCCGTTAAAGCGTGACGACTGGTTGAACGTTTTTGGAGGTGACCTCACTGGACCTCGACTAACTCGTTGACCCTAGATGACCTGACCTAAATTTTATGAATAAGCATGTGAAATTGATGTGGGAAAAGGTATCACACATACACACACACACACACACACACACACACACACACACACACACACACACACATACGTGTTTGCCGTGACTAACGAGGACTATGGCCTGGCCGTCACTAACGAGGACACCCTTAGTTTTCACTAGAGAAGCATCAATTTTTTATCTGTCATAGAGCAAGATCTGCCGGGTAAGATAGAGGGTAGATTTGGGAGAAAACTTCCAATCGTTGGCTTCCAATGTGATTTGGAATACCGAGGACATCGGCAAAACCGAGGACATTGTGTGTATCGTCTCATGTTCACCATGCATGCTTATCGTCAATACCGAGGACTATCGCCTGGCGGTCAGTAACGAGAACTCCCTCTGACATCCGATAGCAGTGTGTATGTGGTATGTGATAATTGATGCGTCTGTGCGGTTTTGGAAGTCAGTGATAATCGCATGTGTGAGGTCTAATTAACCCGCGCCGTCTTTACGGTCAGATCCTCACACCCCGTCTCGGGGAGATAGTAACCCCCTCTAAAATCCAAGCTAGGCGTCACACGAAAACGAAAGAGGTGTCATCGGAAAGCGCTCGACGAGTAGGGTCCGGATCCACCCCACAAAACAATTTCCCCCTAAAAATGACGTAACTAGGGGGGGGGATAGATTTTCACGACTTTTCACGGCTTACATGTTTTTGGCTCTGTGGATATTCGAGAAAAAAAATAATTATTTGGAATCAGAAATGGATAGCGAAATTTACCAGCGCCATAACAATTCCCCCCCCCCCCCAATTTTTTTTTTCAATTTCAAAATTTTGAGTTTTCAAGCTTTCTTTAATTTTTCTTTTATAGCGGATAGAGCAGACCGAGAAATGTTGTTGGAAGTCAACTTACTTTGATAAAGAATGCTTACTTTAGCCAGAATAATATATTTGAAGTGCAAGACGCAATTATGGAAAATTTATGTGTAGTCAAAAACGGAAAATGAGAAATTCCTCTCGTAATTTTTGTTGCATCCATAAAAATAGGAAAATGCTGAAAGTTTGAACACAATATCTGTATCCGTTAAAGCGTGACGACTGATTGAACTCTTTTTAGATGACCTCACATGACCTTGACTAACCCGTTGACCCTATATGACCTGACTTACAAATTTTGACATAACATGCCAAATTGATGTGGAAAAAGGTACACATAATTTTGGCGCGCTGCCAGGCGCCGTTCGTTCACTATGCGCGAAAAACCTGAGGTGGAGGCCGTTGAAGACCCCCCACCCCGAGACAGGACGGGTTAACCTAGTGCCACTGATGGAGGCTTCCTTAGCGTAGGACCACCATCATCGAAAAGCATGCTGTGTTTGAGACAAAAAGTTGTGGGGAGACAAATGATTGCGAGGCACAGTATCCTACTGAATAGTCATTGTGTTCAGTTCGCGTTTGGGCGAAAATTGTCAAGTTTCTAGTCTTCTATTGTGGAATTTGTGGGGTGATATCCCCCGCAGTTGCCATAATATTTATGCCAAGGTAGAGGAGCTAAGGCCTACGATATCGTTAATATTATGCCAAGATCATAACTGCATTTTCTAATTGAAAAAAACCCTGAAAATCCCGATGGACCCACCCACCCACATGCTTCTCTTCTCGGCCCTTAACTCCGTACTTGCTTGTGTCATTTTCCGAGAGAACTTCATTCACAATGGCGTAGCCATTGTGAATGAAGTTCTCTCAATGCTCATAAGCATCACATCACAGCATCACAATGCTCCATCTGCCATTACTTGATGGGGTCTGATCAATTTCGGGAAAATGTGGTATTTGACAAAAACCTGACAGTGGAAACCTGACGCCAACATTTGGGTGGGTCCAGTTCACTGGAGGATACAGCTAACCAACTGACGGGCCAAACCGCCCCTTTTTCATTGCAACCTACAACCAAAATCATGGATGGAGAAGTTAGAAGAAAAATAACTTTTAGTGTGGTCCAACACATGGATGCAGTGTGGTTCCCAATTTGGTTGATAAAACCCTCCTCACATGGCCCCACGTTGAGAGAACAAAGTGTTGGTGGGGCGGAGATAAATGTAGTCGGACTGAGACTACACCAAATATGTAGGAAACTCAGTCTTCGCATATGGCCTCATTTTTTCTCGGATTTATTGCACTTCACATTGAACTTGGGAATTAACGACATGAGAATCTACATAAATAATTACAAATGATGAATACTTGACGGCAGTAGCAATGACTGAGCATTGCACAACTTTAGGTCCCGTCCTTTGTGCACAAGGGTGTACCCTAACGAGTCAAACAAAAATCCTTCTGGATGCATCTTGCTTCAATTGCCCTTGATAACGTAAGCATGCATACAAAATTGCACGTCGATCCAACAAAATGTAGAAGTGACGACAAAGGTAGTCTATTTGCTGCCGTAGTCTACGGGTTCTAAATAAAAAGGCTCGTGGTCCCGTAGCAGGTTTTATACAAGAGTGCTGAGGAATCGACTTTAACACATTATGTGTATCGAAGTTTCGTCGGTTTTTAGCGAACCTGTGAACGTTCCATGGCTTAAATTGTTACGTCATCTGCTTGGTTTCAGATCCTCGTTCTAGGTAGTGACAACGTACACTATGCATGATAAAACGTGTGCATAACAGTCATGGGTAAAGGCGGACAGCTGTCCCCATGGCATGCTTCCTGTTGCGCACAATGGATGTCGGTAACTGGATGAGCCCCAGCACAACCCCACTGCATGTGCCGACTTTGGGGCATGCTTTCTGAAATTGCTCGCGGTATCGCGCAAGGTGCAAGAACAAGTGGATAACTTAGCAATCGTAAGTCGTGCAACTTGTATAGGCATACAAAAAAGAGATGAAACGTGAATATATATGATCTGTCGAGGTAATTTCTTTAGCTATCTTATTAAGAAAGTTGCAACGAGCCAGGATCCTTGGATATAAACCTCGTAAGGTGGAGTGACAACAAGCGAAATTTGTGACGTCTATAGTGTGTCGGATCGACAATAATTATGTGCGAAAATTTGTCTTGCTAATGATGATCAAAGCAAAAAGTAACCCGAGGGATTTAATTTTCCAGTTGTTTGTCTCGGTTGTTGTAATTTTCGTTTCGTTTTCCGACTTATTGTGACACTTTATTGCGCACGTAAATATTGGTATTTTCTTTAGACATGCCGGTTTTGGGGCATTCTACGTGGGTTCTTCAGATAATTCCAAATGGAATCAGAGGGTTCTGCTGATGTTTGTATTCGTTTCATAGTAGGTGTATCATTGCCACGCGAAGTCTTTAAACAAAGGCACCACCTTCAGGTTTATTTCGCGTTTAAGCAAAGGAAGCTCAGCTGACTGATTTTTGTTTCGTTCAGGCGCACGCGAAACGCACAGAAAAGGTAAACGTCTGGTTTGAACAGACTTGTATGGATAATATTGCATCCTCCATAGTTTGGTGTGCTGCTATAAGAACACACCATATTTAGCAATGTTTGTGAGTCTCGAAAAGTCAGATTACCAAGCCCAACGTGTTTGTCAACAAAATCATGGTGTCTAGAATTAAGAGCAAGCAAAGGTTTGGCGCCAACATGCCCACTACAAAATCGTCCTGTGCTCAGGGTATTGGAGCGATCGGGATGACGCTGCCCGTTTTCATGGGGCTACTCAGCACCAGAGGTTCTAAATAGAGGGATGGACACTTGGGCATGTGCCCCCCCCCCGAATCCAAAGAAGTGTGACGACTCTGACCCGGGAAAAACACCCACGATGGACTGCAATGCACCACGTCCCCCAATCGTTCAGCATATTATTGTTCAAGCTAAAGATACCCCTACCAGGGGGAATAGGTGCCCTCTTTAGACGAAGAGCGGCTATTGAGAGGAATAAATGTCCCTTTTGTATGTACCGGTGTACCCATTCACCTTCCTCAGCTCAGCAAATTGTCAGTCTAAGGCCCCCCACCCCCTACGGATTTTAACAGTGGCTCCCATCCGAGGAAATGGCGCCCCTCCAAACGATTCCAAGCGCCCCCTAATTACAAAGAGTTGCACGCCTTGATGAAAGAATAGCATGGTCTGAGCTTGGCGTTGATATGTGGTAATTACTCCGAATGGTGGCTCTTTGAATGTTTGGGAACATTTCTGTGCTTGTCCAGTTTGGAGTCGAGGGCCGACGATCTTGTCCTCAAATTTGTTTCAAGATATGCAAAATCATATATATATGAACGTACTACAGTTTCGTGTCTCTGTGTCACCTCATTCGGCAGCTATCCCGGAAAAACCTGAGGAGGTGGGGCGGGACTCTCGAGATTGCCTCAGCCTGGTCCGGAGATAGTAATACATGAACGCAATGCCAGTATTCCACTACAAGCATAAGTAAAAGATAAACAGTGGTTTTCTACGCTTCCTCGAAAAGTCAACTCGTAAAATCTACGAATTGCATGACCTCTTCTGTGCACCATGCTGCTAAAGATGACAACATGTCTTCGCTTACTTGTAATTTGGGTATAATCGTCGTCATTTTGGTATCAAATGAGCCTCTAGGAAAATAGTATGGTTTTAAATGGGTAAAGGGGCCTTCGCTAAATGCATGAGTGATTTTATTTCGTTGGTGGGAGTACCCCCTATATCATTATGTGTTACACAAACTGATGTGGGATAATACATTTTCTCCCAAATATTTCATATTTGTTGGAAAACCAGCTCCAAACGTTCAAGATAGCAATCAACGTATCAACAGCTGGAATACATTGTGTAGTGTTATAGAAAAAATATAAAAGGCTGAACTGGTTGGGTCAATCCTAGCTTCTTCTGTTTCTCCAAGTCATGATGTTCGCAGTATTCAATAACATCCGGTAGATTTCGCAAGTTAGAACCAAAAAATGTTCCTCAAACTGAGCCCATTTAATTTGAAAGACCATTATTCACGTACTTCCCATGACACTCCGAAATATATTTGACAAGGCCTTAGCCACTATTATAGAAACTATTTAGTACGCAACTCTATTTATTCTTAACCCGCGCCGTCTCTGCGGTCAGATCCTCACATCACATCTCGGGGGGCGGGGCGGATAGTAACCCCCTCTAAAATCCAAACTAAACGTCGCACGAAAACGAAAGAGGTGTCATCGGAAAGCGCTCGACGAGTAAGGTCCAGATCCACCCCTGAAAAGAATTTCCCCCAAAGGTGACGTCACCAAGGGGGCTAGATTTTCATGACTATTCACGACTTACATTATGTTTTTTGCTCTGGGAGTTCATTTTGGTGGATACATGAAAACACAAAATTTATTTAGAATGAGAAAAGGACAGCGAAATCGACCTGGGCAATGCATTTTCCTGGTCCCCCCCCAAAATAAGAGTTACATTTTTTGAAATGTCAAAAGTTTCAGTTTTCAAGTTTTCTTTAATTTTCCTTTTCCAATGGGTAGAGCAGACCGAGAAACGTTGTTGAAAGTCAACTTGCCCTAATCAAAATGCTTACTTTAGCCATAATTTTATATTTGAACTGCAATTGGCAAATATGCAAAATGTATATGTAGTCAAAAAACAAACAAAAAAGATACGTTTTGTTGCATCCCTAGAGATAAGCAAACCCTGAAAGTTTCATTAAAATACCTGTATTCGTTAAAGCGTGACGACTGGTTGAACTTTTTTGGAGGTGACCTCACTTGACGTCGACTAACTCGTTGACCCTAGACGACCTGACTTCAAAATTTTGAAACAGCATGCCAAATTGACGTGGGAAAAGGCATCACAAATTTGGGTGCGCTGCCGCCCGCCGTTCGTTCACTATCCGCGAAAAACCTGAGGGGGAGGCGGTTGAAGACCCCTCCCCGATACGGACGGGTTAATACTCTGCGGATCATCCTCTTTCTTATTCATGTTATCACTCCACAGCTGTGCGATATGAAAACACCGCGCTTCCTTTTGCTTCATTTATGTAATCTACGATCATGTTGGCCAGGTCTGGCCAGAAGAAAAGGGAAAATTCCTTCCAAAATCCAGAAGCGGAAGGAGCTTTGTTCTTCATCATGCCTTAGAGCATATATAGATTGCCTTCACTTGTTGACTATTACAGGAGTTCTTTCCATTTTGTATAATTCGTGAAAATCTATAGAAGCCAGATAATCGTTGATTCGCCGGTCGCTATGATCTGCATGACATGTTGACTCATATAGTTAAGTAAGCAATGCATTGTAATATTAAAAAATGTCTGCTGTCGGAAGCTAGCTGCCCGTCTTCTGTTTTCAAAATATTAATGTGTCCTTAGTATTTCATTGGGCACACATACCGAAGAAGCATTTTGTAGGTATCTAACCCTCCTTTATCCATCTCAATCTAGACCATAACTAGCAGGTCAAAGATTAATGTTCCTAGAATGCATTTGCTCGATCACGAATAGTTGCGTATGGTTGGCAGAATCGTTGGTGGCGTGTCGTTGGTGGTGGTAGTTGCATATTCGTTGGTAGAACTGACGACAATAGCAGTCAATCCCATATTGTTGCAGTCATGTAATGTACTTTCTTCTTTTCTCCTCTGCACGATCTTTTCTTTACGGCTTCTGATTCTACTGACTCGAATGGCACTCGTGGTCATTTCTAAATTCAAACGCCAATCGTAAGCATTGTTCCGTTTATGCTGTCGCTAGCATAATTCATTTTTGATCTCTACGCACACTGCAAATGAAAAATCATCTTCGAGAAGGGTATTGTTAAGTCACCATAATATAGGTCTCATCGCATATGCGGACAGTATAATTTTTGTATGCATAGGCTGTGGTCCGTACACTGTAACCTATGTAGATATTCAATCTCACAACTATTGCATTTAGGTGCTGAAGCATATAATTGCCGCCCAAATTCGAATATCACAAAGGTGCATCACATTTTAAGTAAACTGATAGTCGTGGATGTTTGCCATGAAAAACATCCCAGAATTGCCAGGCATATCTGGCGGCGACGGAACTCCGTTCAATTAATTCAGCAATCAAGAAGTGGTTACGTGTTCAGCAATATTTATGTGTTCCATCATGCATAGTGATGCATACCGATGCATGCATCCTGATCCATGTGTACTGAAAGCCAGGTATTTGTGTTCGCTTCCATGCTTAGGCGGACATTTGGTCAGGATACTCTGAATTTTAATTATTTTTAGTTTATGCTGACAAAATGGCCAGCCGAAATTAAACCTGGTGTGTTTTGATGGGACATGTTCAGATCCGAGTGTAAACCGAAATTAGTGCATGATAGCCGAAGCCATGCATACACCAACATGACTACTTAAAAGATTCCTGATCGGATCCCGTTCTTCAGATATGGTCATTTATTCACTGCATACATATACATACTATTCACTGACAACAACCTACATACATATCCGTTTTTCGTCTGGAAGCTGACATTATTAAAGCGCGTGGTATTATCCCGACGTACATAGGCGAATATTTTCTTTCATGCAATTAACGGGTCATTTCTGGCCGTGCTTAGTCAGACAGGTGTGCATGACATTTTACTGAAACAATATATATATATATATATATATATATATATATATATATATATATATATATATATATATATATATATATAACTACTTATTGACTTAGCACACTTCATTTTCACTCGCCAGAATACGGAAAGGCGGCGGATTAATGCCTCCTTTGTGGATGGGGGATGATGGGGAAGCATCATCTGGAATCGTTCAGCACTCACCACACTTTTTGTTCGCTTAACTTTAACCCTCGCACGTTCAGGAGCGTATCACATTGCCACCCATTTTTCGCGACCGCGGAACAAACGTCATTGGTTAGCATGTGGCCTCTTAGTGTAACTCGCGGGGAGGGGGGTCTTATTTTTGCGATGCTCGTACTCTCGACTAGAGTTTCCACTTTCTGGCGCAGTGGCAGGACACGGCAACCCGTAATCCTGGGAACATGAGCCTTTTGCTGTACAATGCCAGGATTTTCCGTGCCACTGCCGTGCCAGTGTCGGTACCCCTAGTAATAAAATTAAAGCATATATCTAAAATTGTCTTGATGTTGAACTGAATTGTCCAAGATTACCAGGAAAAAGGGCTTAACCAATGATGTGTGGAATAACTTTGAAACGTAGAGACTGAGCTGCTGTCAGTGTGTGAAATGTTTTGCATCTCTGGTATTGCTTACTTTCGTCATCAATCATGATTTCCCTCGTTGTTTAGATGGTCCCTATTTATCCCCATGCTTTTCTATGTGCCATCATCCAGCTTGCTGTGCCATGTGTCGTGCGGTGCCAGAACCTGCTGTGCCCGTGCTACGTCTCATGCCAGTGTTTGGAAGAAAAAGTGAACAACTCTATTCTCGACTCTTATCGGGTCATCCATCAGTGGCCTAATCGGGGAGTGACCTGTAACCTAGAACACTATTGAGGGATATAATCCCTCCGTACCCATATTCAGGTTTTAAAAAATAATTAGCGACAACATTGCGTGCAAAATACCAAAGGCAAATTACCGTTTGACCCGATGACATCACATGGGTTACTTTTTTGCTTCTTAGCTTTACCTTAGTCATTTCTCTCTTCACTACAGGTTAACTTTTGGCTGTATCTTAAACGGTTTGTGAGATATACTTAATGCACATTTAAAAACTGCACTAGATGACGTCACCTGATTTTGGTGTACCCCAACTTCGTTAAGTTAGTAGACTGCACCTCAACATTTGACATGCACGTTCATCAATTGTCGGGTTATATGATAAATTACCGAAGTGATTCTTTAGACGGATTATGAGTTATTTCAGAAAACCTTAGAGGGTCTAAGTAATCCCTCCACTGCCAGGTCCAAGCTAATGTAAGATATTCATTTGTTACCCGAAGTATACAAATGGGTATTAATCGCGACAGCTGATCACATGCACCACGCTAGCTTTTCTTTCGCTTCGCTAACATTCCCCGTTTGTAAATACTTGGAGAAGTAAACCACATCTGTCAAATTTCTGGATAAGGTGACAAAATGCAAGGCAATGCAATGCACTGCAAATGTAACGCAAACTCCATCAGTAAACTTTCCGTCTCCTTTTATGTCAGGCTACTGACTTGAAATCTAGCCCTTCACTTTATTCGGCGACTACTCCGATGGACCATAGCAATGGATGCAACGGATGTCTCTCACCAAAGAAGTTAAAATCTCCCCATGCCATTGCATGTTGACGACGGATACTGGATGCGGGTAGCGACGAACACAGCCCAAAGCGGTGGTCTATGCCCTGTTGTGTTCAGCTCCATTTATAAAGAACTGAATTAACCGAATCGGCCGTCGAATTGGCCGCTGAATGCCACGTTGCATTTGACAGGTGAATCAGCATCTTAAGGCTGGTTTGCTGACAAACACGAGGAGCAGTGCTTATGAATTCATCCAAGCCACGGCTATTATGTACGAAATGTGTATACAATATTTTGGCAGTGTCAGGGGTACTCCCGCGGTGTCCCCCTTCCTCCGGTTCATGCATCCCTGACGACAGTACTGACATGCACTCGCCTGGCCAGGTCCATTACGAGGTGCGTGACCTCAGCATCTGACAAGGAATCATGATTCATACATTTGAAAGTGCCAGACGCATTCATCATGTCGGCCCAAGGAATGGTAGAGAAGTCGTCACCACTGCGTTACGCTTCATAAGTATACTTGTTAGTTGTTCGCGTTATTTCGCCTACGTTAGCAAATGCCGTGGTATGCTCAATAGTGACCACGCCGCAAGAAATCTGAAGTTCCTTGTCCGCTACAGCATCCCCACACCTCATGATGCGTCCTGCCACATCAGTCAATGTAAATTATGAGGTTAAAGTTGATGGAACTGAATGAACATATGTGCCTGCCCCTCCCACTTCATCAAAATTAAAGACGAGGTGACAAAAAATGGCCCTGACAATGAATACTTTCGCTCAGTTTTTGGAAATTCACACTAATCTCCATAAAAATGGTGTTGTTGAGGGACACGGGAGACTCTTAAACCGACACGGAACTACTCTCTCCGATACAAGAGGTAACTGACACAGAAGGCTCCTCACAGACACAAGGACTACCATGACCGATACAGAAGGCCTCTGACGGACATAGGAGGCCCCCTGATCGGCGTAGGAAGCCATCTGACAGAGGAGGCTCTCGCGGGAAAATGAGGACAGCCTGAATCAGTGAGGCCACTGGAGCGTCCCTCACTGATATAGGAGATGCCTGGTGATTTAGGGATTGCATCTACCATTCTAGATAAAACGTTATCAATAAAGATCAGTGTACGTAAACTATTTCTTGAGCTGCGCCTTTTTGGTCTACCTAATTACTTGGCTCTGATCATTTTGGAATAGAGAACCGATTGTTTCGTTCTCATGGGATGCAAAGACCTAAATTTAGATATTATAAGTGTTGCTATAGGCTTACGCCGGAGTTTACTATACTGAACTCATGCAGTGCGAAGCACCCGAAGTCCGAATGCCCCGAAACTCTCAGTCACGTACTGATTGCCTGCAGCCGACTTAACCATGAGCGAAGGCGTCATTTTGGACATACCTCTCTCTCTCTCTCTCACTTAGGGAAGTCATCAATTGTTCAATCGGGAGGGCTTTTCCGCTTCCTATCAGAAATCAAGTTTTCTTTGATTTACACTGTGATATATTCATTAACTCGATTTTATACCGGACGAAATGAGAATCGTAGCATGGTAAGGTATCACTTGTACTTAACCCCGTGATATTCAATTCTGGCTGACTTTTGCTAGCATTTTACTATTTGACTGCCGATGATATGGGCGCTGAATGACCGATGCAGTCGATGAGCCCCTAAACTCCAATAACCAGCCAACCAGCCAACCGAAACTCTCAGTATATGTATCTCGGCCTAAACCCCGAGTAGCTCAGAAGCTGAAAATGATTATCATAGGTCCATATACGTCAGCAACTTTCAATCACTTTGGAAACAAGCTGATGTATGCACACGAGCTTAGATGCCTATCATCTCACCGTATCCAACATTTTTTATGTGTGGGCAACAAGTGACGTTGATTGCCAATAATTCACACTTGCCTTAACAACAACGGATATATTTCCGCCTATGGCGTCATAGCGCAGTTATATGATCAGGCATTTTCATATTTCATTTGATCAAGTCCGCAATAGATGGTCCCATCAAGCAGCGGCGCCCAAACCCACGACGTTCCTCCGTAGTCGCGAAAAAATGGATGCATTGACACCCGCCTAACCCCTCGCAGCCCCCACACGGGCGGAGGTTAATGCGCATGAAGCCAAATTACGCTAAGTTCGGAATGCCTTTGTGTAATGATTTCCCTCCCCAAAAAAATAAGAAACGGTGGCATGCAACCGTCACCCCTGCCGCATCATGGGCAAAGCAAACGAAGTGGACTGCATCAATGTGCTATTGTACATGTTGCTTCAGTACAAAATTACGTACGCTTATTGGCATATTGGCAACTTTCCTTCGTGCTCGCTTAACCTGGCCTAGGCTCACCCATGTATGATCAAAAATGTTTGCGAAAGCAGATCAGCCTAAGTAACAGGTCTTGTGATGATGCCAGCCTGAAGAGGACGAACGAATATGCATGCAATTTAATTCATTTGGAAGCAATCCATTCAGCCAACGTGGGAAAGATGGTAAAATAGAAGACTTGACCCAAATTGTAAAGCTGGGTTGAAGCGCACAGCTCCAATGGTTTCTTCTAGGACATTCGAAGGTCAACTTAGCGACTAATAAACTTCCTTTGGCATCCACAAGAACATTTTCCATCTTGCGGACAAGTTCAGGAAAAGATGGAAGGAATGGCAGTATATCAGAATCAGGTTTCCTTTCACCATATGTGAAGAATATGTCTCATCCCCATTATTTTTTCCAGAACTTTATCATCTTCAATATTGGAGTGGGTTTCCTGCAACAACGTAATATGGTGATGATAATTTACGTTTAGGAATCTGAACGAAGTCATTTGTTGTCAGTGCGACGGATTTAACGATAAAACATTACATCCGGAAGCAATACGTTAACCCTCCCCGTCATTCCGGTCAGATCCTCACACCCCGTCTCAGGAGGGATGCATTATATACCCCTCCAATATCCAAACCAAACGTCGCACGAAACCGAAAGATGTCTCATTGGAAAGCGCTCGACGAGTACGGCTAAAAACCACCCCAACATCCTACTGAGGGGGTTTATGTGGTCACGGTTGACGTCATGTATGTTCTGTGGAGTTCAATTTCGTGGGGAAAAATTAATTGGAATCAGAATAGAAAGACGAAATTGGCATTGTGCAAAATGTTCGCCTACCCAAATATACCAATTGTTTTTATGTTGTTCAATTTTTAGTTCAATTCTTAAATACTTTTTTATGTTTCTAATAGATAAAACATACCCAGAGAAGTTATTTCAGGTAAACGTCGCCTCACGCAAATTGCTTACTTGAGCCACAATTTTCGATTTTAGGCTAAATAGGCAAATATGCTAAACAAATATGCCATAAAAAGGCGAAAGTTCAACCATACCTCTGGTGCGTTTCGTTGCGTCCATAAAGAAAATTAAACGCTGAAAGTGCATTCAAATATCTTTACCCATTAAAGTGTGACGACTGGTTGAACATTTTTGGAGGTGACCTGACTTGACCTTGACTAGTTCGGCCCCGTGAATGACCCGACTTCAAAATTTCCACGCAAAATAACAACTTGATGTGGGAATAGGTATGCCGGATTTTGGCGGGCTGCCGTGCGCTGTTTTTATTTTTTTTACTATCCGCGGAAAACCTTAAGGGATGGAAAAAAAACATGCCTCCTCCTCTGAGACAACGCGGGTTAACCCGCGCCGTCATTCCGGTCAGATCCTCCCACCCCGTCTCGGGGGGGTTGAAGATCCCCCCCTCTAAAATCCAAACTAAGCATCGCACGAAAACGGAAGAGGTGTCATCGGAAAGCGCTCGACGAGTAGGGTCTGGGTCCACCCCCCAAAAATTTCCCCCCAAAAGTGACGTCACCAAGGGGGCTAGATTTTCACGACTTACATTATGTGTTTTACTCTGGGGGGTTCATTTTGGGGGATATATGAAAAAAACAAAATGTATTTGGAATGAGAAAAGGACAACGAAATCGACCAGGGGTATAATTTGTTTTCCCCCCCCCTCCAAGATAATTTTTTTTTGAAATTTCAAAAGTTCAAAATTTTCAAGTTGTCTTTAATTTTCCTTTTCCAATCTATAGAGCAGACCGATAAATGTTGTTTGAAGTCAACTTGCACTAATAAAAAATGCTTACTTTAGTCAGAATCCTGTGTTTGAACTGCAATATGGCAAATACGCAAAATTTGTATGTAGTCAAAAACGAAACAAATGAAAAATTCAACTCGTACGTTTTATTGCATCCGTAACGATAAGCAACCGCTGAAAGTTTCATTATGATATCTGTATCCGTTAAAGCGTGACGACTGGTTGAACTTTTTTGGAGGTGACCTCACTTGACCTCGACTAACTCGTTGACCCTAGATGATCTGACCTACATTTTTTTAATAAGCATGTGAAATTGATGTGGGAAAAGGTATGCCAAATTTGGGCGCGCTACCGCGCGCCGTTCGTCCGCTATCCGCGAAAAACCTGAGGGGGGGCGGTTGAAGACCCCCCCCCCGAGACGGGACGGGTTAAGATGTAGACCCAAAGATGTTTCAAAACGTACTTCGCTTAAATCTGTATGTGGCGCACGAGGTGTTCCTACCCTCTGTTGCGCTAACGACCAATTGCAAAGTATGTCCATAACACCTGTCGCAGCTCCTAACCTCCAATCCTCAGCCCTGTCCTATCCCACAATACTGGTAAAAAATCGGCCTAACCGAAGCGCCAATTCGTTTCCTCAAACGCGTGTGCCGGCCGCCGGCCGCCCGCCGCCAGCCGAGTCGGCGGAAGCCAACTCGGCAGCCTACCGACGACCGGCCCGTCGTGCCTTGCACCAGGCTGCAAGCATGAGTGGTGTCAAGTTGCAAACATGAGCGCGACGCGTCTGCACTGTAACTTTCGGCTTGCTCACACTTTGTCTACGTAGTACATACACACACACACACCTGCTGGACACACACGGTCACATATATGGTCAAAACCGAGGATGGCGAAAAAATCCGTCTGGAGATTGGTGAGCATCTGGCAATGCTTCAGACGAAGTTTGAAAACCGAGGACGTCAAAAATGTCCTCGCTATACACATCACGTCCTCGGTTGTCAGGTGTGCAAACAGAAAATGGCCTCGGTTTGCACGAAGTACAACACACACACACACACACACACACACACACACACACACACATTTTTTTTTTTTTTTTTTCCCCATATTTTTTTTTTTTTTTTTTTTTTTTTTTTTTTCCTTTTTTTTTTTTTTTTTCAAAAATTACACACACTTTACTTGACATTTTTTTTTTAAAAAAACAAAAAAAAAAAACGTTAATCAAACACCATTTTGACCTTAAAGAAAATTAAGGAAAACGTAATCCTCTTCACTTCAAACAAGATTAAAAGAAGAAGAAAATCCGAAATACCATCTCGGCGGCGACACACCTAGCCGGCAACATACACAAGCATCTTCTCCAGCCGAATGGAGATTCACTGACGCGACGGTGTGTCAAAAGCTAATTAATTACCCTGGCTACTGTGGCTAAGCTGAATATTTACCACTGGAGGGGAAGTTGAAACTTGAACACTCGATGGACGAAATTGTGAGATGTGAGAAATCCACCTTATTTCCGAAATCGGGCACATGCACGCAAGTTGGTGAAGGCATCCATGACGGTATTGGTATGTACAAAGCCGCACATTACTATGCATCCAGTCCAGCTGGCTCCAATAAGCAAATGAGTTTCAATGCCTCCTTATGGACTACTTATTGCTGCCACCTGCGGTCAACTGGGCACACAATATAATGGTCTGCATGCAGTTATGTTCCGCTCACCGTGGCGTGTAGGCGGTGCGGTGCGGCTAATGGACTTCATGCTATATGATTCGCCCGATTCCATTTACGAACATAGAGTATACAGTGTATCCCCTTCCCCGGTCCCCTTCTCCGGTCCCCTTCCCCGGTCCCCTTCCCCGGTCCCCTTCCCCGGTCCCCTTCCCCTTCCCCGGTCCCCTTCCCCGGTCCCCTTCCCCCCCTTCCCCCCCGGTCCCCCTTCCCCGGTCCCCTTCCCCGGTCCCCTTCCCCGGTCCCCTTCCCCGGTCCCCTTCCCCGGTCCCCTTCCCCGGTCCCCTTCCCCGGTCCCCTTCCCCGGTCCCCTTCCCCGGTCCCCTTCCCCGGTCCCCTTCCCCGGTCACCTTCCCCCTGTTATTCATGCACATTCAAGACTCGTACTGCCGCACAATGGGCTAGCCGACCGTCAAGGCAGCCGGTAATGCCAAGTATTCAAATTTGACGCTTGCAATTTTGTTTCGTGTCTTCCAGCCCAAACTTGAATCGGAAATTCCTTGATGCCGCATCCGCTGCGATTATAAGTATTTTGTATCGCTATATGGCAGGAGAAAATAGAGAAAACGTATTGTTGTAGAACTTCTGCGAGTAGTTGGAAAATAAGGTCCCTGAAGAATAAACTTGAGTAGGCAATTCATGGCACCTATGGCATTTTCAGGGGAAGCAATTTTCGTACAAAAATGTATTGTACACGCGTGGCAAAGGTTAGTACCTCACGAGGACGAAGCTGACCTTGCTCAGATATGCACAAGTGCCTAGTGGTGACTTTTTGTCGGCGAGTCAGCCGCTCCAGCTATACTACGCTCACATTTTTGCGCGAAAGTAGCCTGCGGTTTCATTAAGGATGTTGACAAGTCATACTCCCTTGCTCGATGTTTTCTTCTTTTTGTGTTTTCAACTCCCAGATGGACCGAAATTTTCACGGATGTGAAGTGGGGGATTGAGGTGCGGCAGCTAATTAAATTCAAACATTTCCCCAAGATATCCCCTCTCCAGACCATGGACAAATTTAAAGACCTCGTTGAGATCTCCTCTCAGCCTTCTATATCTAAGTGAAAACATATTCAATTTCTTCAATCTTTCCTCATATGCCAGGTTGCTTATACCATTAACCATTTTTGTAACCCTCTTTTGTACTCTCTCTAAAAGCCAACAATCTTTTTCATAGCTAGGAGACCAAGCTTGGATGCATTATTCCAAATGTTGCCTGACATATGCACAGTAAAGCTTCCTGATGACTTCCTGACTTCTGTATGATGCATTCCTACGTATTTCCCCAATCATTCTCAGTACCTTCTTTCTGGCTTCCTTGATCTGCTCTGATGCCCCCAATTTTGTGTTTAGAATAACACCTAAATCCTTCTCCTGTTGAGTCACTGATAGCACTTGGCCACCCATCAAGTATGGAGCCTTCATATGCTGCTTACCTTCACGCATGTTTTTGCACTTATTAAAATTACATTTGATAAGTGCTGCAGGATTACAGGGCCTTTCTGGCCACCCTGAAGGGAAAAATAGGAGAGTTATTGTAACTGCAATTTTTGCTCGGGCTGGAGCCTCCTCTGTGTATGTAGCTCTAGGGCGCTAGCAGCCAACGCCAGGGTAGGTAAGCTCTGCCATGAGTTAGGTTTCAACTTTGTAGACGAGTGGTGCAGGTTTTATGGATCATGGGACCTCTATCAGAGGGATGGTCTACACTTCTCCAAAAAGGAGGTTCATCTGCTAGGTAATGTGTATGAGCATGTCCTTCAGGGAAACTAGGAAATGGGGTGGGGAAGGATGGAATTGCATTGCCATCTCAGGAATATTCCAAAGGTGTCAGCCAAGGCAATATAACCTCAAAGTCAGCAAATAGGGACAGCAGTAGTTCAAGGAGGCGGAGTGGTAGTTCATCTAGTGATAAAAGAACTCCTCAGCATGAAAAAGCCAAAGGTGGTTATGGAGCATTTGTTAAGTGTATGATGTTTAATGCTCAGAGTATCCGATCCAAATTTGATGAGTTGAATTGTTACGTTGCTGAGGAGGAACCAGACTTTCTTTGCATTACGGAGGCATGGGTGAGTGAGGAGTATTTTGGAGATAACTTGCAGGACTATGAGATCCAGGGAAACAATATGTTTTCGTGCAATAAGGGTCCAGCGGTGAAAGGTGGTGGTGTAATGCTCTTTGTGAATAGCTTATTCATTTCTCAAAAAGTATAGGTGTGGATAAAAATGTGTCTGTGGAGTCAACATGGCTTCATGTCGCCGTGGGAAAGGGCAACAGCAATATACTGAGGATAGGAGCTTTCTACCGATCAGGAACCCTGCCACATTCTCAGCAACTGAAGCTTGATAAGGTGATTTCTGAGGAAATCAATAGAAACTTTCAGAGGAAGTGCCTTATTCTTGGTGACTTTAATCTAAAAGGATATGAAAATGTTGGTGTTGGCTCCTCATCACGCAAAATGTTTAGAAAATGCCATGAAGAGGACCTGTTCTTACACCAATTTGTAACGGAACCTGCCAGGCATGGCTCATTCTTGGACCTTGTGTTCTCGGATTCAAGTGACTTGGTTCAAGACTTGACTGTATGAGAATCTCTGGGAAGAAGTGACCATAACATAATTAGATTCAAGGCACATGTTGTGGAAATTATTAAGGATAATTTGGTAAAGGTTCCAAATTTCAACAGAGCAGACTCCTTCAAGTAAGATTTGAACTTTTCCCACATTTCACAGGCATTTAAATTGGAAAATTCTCCTTCCCATCTTATGGCACTTAAAGCCGCTCTCATGCAGTCAAAGTTCAAATCTTACTTGAAGGAAATTCAAATTAGACATGTCTCCCAAAAGGAAAGACGCAAAAGGATAGGAAAGCCAGCATGGCTTATACGAGACTTAATAAAAGGAATGACAGTCGGCCAAAAGCGTGTCGAATTTCGTCGTCAAAGTTATTTCGTTTCCTCAGACCACAAAAATTGGCGCTGATGCGCCTCCCGTATATCGGCAAAAGGGGATTTTAGGACAATTGTACGCGAGGACAAAAGTACGTATGGCAGATGTACGTAAGCGCAGATGTACGTATGACAATTGTACATAAGCGCAGATGTACGTATGGCTAATGTACGTCAGCGCAAATGTACGTATGACAAATTTACGTATGCGCAAAAGTACGTAAGCGCAAATGTAAGCATGCGCAAATGTACGTAAGAACAGATGTACATATGAGCAAAAGTACCTAACCGTGCATATACGTACATTTGTACCTATACACAAATGCACGTATGGACAATGGTACGTTGGAGCAAATGTACGTAAGCGCAAAAGTACGTCAACGCAAATGTTCGTATGCGCAAAAGTACGCATTCGCAAATGTACGTATGGGCAAATGTATGGAAGCGTAAATGTAGGTATACGCAAATGCGCGTATGCGCAAATGTACATGAGCGCAAATGTACGTATGCGCAAATGTACTTAAGCGCAAATGTACGTAAGCACATCAGTACCAAAACGGAAAAGAATGCAAGATCAAATGAACATATGAGCCAATGAACGTACATTTAGGCATACGTGGCATTGCGTTTAAGCACACTTGGTTAGGTTCATATGACATACGTACATTCGTCATTACGTGCATTTGCGCATACGTACAGTTGTCATACGTGCATTTGCGCACACGTACATTTCGCCTTACATACATTTGCGCTTACGTACATTTGGGCTTATGTACGTTTGCGCTTACGTACATTTGCACAGACGTACTTTGGCGCATACGTACATTTGCCATACGTACATTTGTGCTTTCGTACATTAGCGATACGTACATATGCGCTTACGTACAATTGCTATACATACATCCGCGCCTACGTACATTTTCTTACGTACATTTGCGTACGTACATCTGCCATACGTACATTTGCTTTACGTACATTTGTCTGGTTACCGCAAAAGGGAAGTGTTCATGCCAATGCTATGGACTTTTTTATGCATATTGTTATGCTATGTTGTTTCAAGATCATGCTAAATGTCTGAGGTCAACTCAGGTCAGGTTCATGTCAGGTCAATGGAACCAACTTGTTCAACTGGAAGGTTGTCATAAACATAAATGATAGTCATGCGATTCATGTCATTTTGCATGTTGTTCCCTACCGGAAACTTCTGTTTTTGTCATAGTGAACCTAAGCGTTTCCCTACTTAATTCACGTACTTAGGCCCCTTTTCAGTGAAGCCGATTGCGCCGAGCCGGCCCGGTTCCGGAAACTGGAACTGGTAATTAACCCGATAAAGCGCTGACATATAGATGACATGAGGTTAAATATCGGATCAATTACGCGTATTGCATCATTTGTTATGTTCGAGACATCATTGATGCCTATTTTGGAGCATGTAAACACGATCTCAGCAATCCATAGCCATGTCAAGCCAAGCCACGCAAAACAAACCAACTATGACATATGTGACTTGATTTCATCTTGAAGACATTGATCTAAGGTATAACAGAATTTACACACGATAGAGTTCCCAGCCATACCCATCTACCCCGAAGATTTTGTTGCTCTACCTATATTATGACCCGAGATCTTGGGGAGTGCGGAATCCCCACACCTTCTGCAGTGCGGGTAATTTTCAGAGGCCCTCCTGAGCGCGTGTCAAAAAGTCGCGCCGGAGTCACTATAATAACCCAAAACTAGAATATAAATCACGCTGGGGCCTAAAAATGTCGTCCAGGGTGCCTGAACATCATGCTGGGAGCCCAATAAATATCCACTGGGCCCCTGAAATCGACATTGGGGGCCCAAAAAGGTAGTCAGGGTCCCACAAAATCACGCTGGGGCCCAAAGGGTCAGGCCGAGGCCGTTGAAAATGATGCTGTGGGCCCCAAAGCTCGTACCTGGGCCATTGAAATCGAGTATAAATCGCGTTCGTATCTGGGCCCCTGGGCCGCTGGGAGCTCCAAAAAGTCTTAACGAGAATCCTAAAAATCACGCTGGGGCCCAATAATCGCGCTGGTTCAATCGCGCTGGGACACAAAATGGCGTCGCAGCCCTCGAAAACCACACTGTGGGACCAAAATGTCGCACCGGACCCCACAAAGTCTCAGCCGACCCATACAAATCCACACAAATTCCATACATACAAGTCAGCCCATGCAAATTTGCAATCGGAATGTTCCTCTGTGGCAACAAAAATTGCGTCAAAAACCCAAGAAAAAAGCGCGTCAGGCCAGGAAAATAAGCGTGTTCAGGCATCGAAAAAAAAGCACCGGGAACCTAAAGAATCGTACGGGGGCCCAAAAATATCCCACAGGGGGCCCACAAAAATTGAACTGGACACCAAAACGATCGCCAAGGAAATCCATCGCATCGACTCGAGCACCAGATAATTCAGAACAGGTCACGAAAGAAAATGCTCTGAAGAGTGCCATCGCCTGAAAAATGAAACTCGTTGAGTAGCCGGAGTGGCGCACCAAAGAGAGAAATTCCCCTCCACTCCTAAACGATTGCGCTCCAAGGGTCGAGCAGGGAACCCCACAAATCGCCCTGGGTCCCATGAATTCGCGTTTGTTCCCCAGAATTCGCGAAAGTTAATCTAAATGTACATAGCGAGCACCACAAAACCCGCGTCAGGCACAATAATTCACACCGGGCCCCACAAAATCGCGGTGGAGCCGAGCAAAGAACAATGTGCCCCGCGAACACGCGCCAAGTCCCCCAAATATCACGATCGAGACGAACAATTCCAGTTGGTGACCCCAAAAGTTATGGACGTGGCATCAAACTTCACCTTGTTAAAAACGTGACGATGATGACCCAAATAAGCACAGTAATACCCCGTAAATCGTATCAAGACCCGACAAAAATCAAGCCGGAGCCTTCTAAAATAAGGAGAGGTTCGCAAAAGATAAATATCCGAACAGGGAACTCTCTCCAGAGCCAAACAAACATATCATCAGATGCCCACAAAAATCGCGTACGGCTCCGAAAAAAACGTACCCGAGCTCGAAAAAAATCGCGGCAAGAAACACAAATATGGCACCGTGGCTGTAAAACGCAGGCCGGAGCTCCGATTTTTAAATATTCATAAGCTGTCACCAAAAATTACGTCAAGCCCAGAAAACTGGGATCGTGTCCCCCAGAATAACGCACCTAGGCCAGAAAAGTCGCGCCAGGACGCAGATAAATTATACCGAAGACCCAATACCGCGCTGGCGTCCCACAAATATGCGTCAGAAGCCCAAAATAAACACAGCAGGACCCTAAGAGCACCACATGAGGCCGAAACTGCACCGGGCCCTCGAAAGCGTACCGAGTGTTGCAAAAAGCGGCAAGGCCTTAACACGCGCACGTCCCGAGGGGGGGGGGGCAGATATCTGCCCCCTCCGGTTTTTCCTCATTTGCCGCCAAACTATTCGGGTTAGCAAGGCCAAACCTCACATAGCTGTTCATTCGTCTTTTCCGCATATCCTCATACATTTTTAATCCTGGGTCATCTCAGGTCAGGTTACCAGGTCCGGCGACGTAACTCAACTACACCCGGAGTTCTAGGTAGCATAATTCCACAATAGTTGGGCCATTGATTTCAAACTTAAAACATGTCATGACCTCATCAGGGATCATAATATGCATATCGTTTTTTTCGTAGCATTGACCTTAGGTCAGGTCGCGGCCATGACTTCCCCATTATGGGGCTATGGTAAAATATACAAATGTTTCCTGGTTACAGATTTGCGCTCGGAATTATCTCACAACGGTTCTGGCATGTAGATGGAAGCTATGCTCAATGCTGCCGCTGACATGTTTGCTCAGTGACCTCACCAAGGTCTCTGAGGTCACATGTGATCATTACACATTTCTGCGCATTATATTGCACTGCATTGAACTAGAAGGCTGAAATTACCGTCATTGTGCTTGTATCGCCAAGACGTGTCGATTGATACATAACATGACCACCCTAGGCGACTTCATGACCTTGACCTGAGGTCATGCATTCATGACCTTGACCTGAGTTTCCGTTGACCTGACCTTAAATTACACCGCCTATTGTCGGTAGCGCATTACAAGGACTGTCGAATAGCGTTCGCCGTTTCTTTCTACCTGTTACAGGTCCTGAGATGTGTCAATATATGAGTCCCACCTGATCTGGTCGAATTTGACCTATGATGACCCAGTGACCCGAATGTTGACCTGAGCGAAAAATGACCGAAACACTTTCGATAGAGCCCGTCACCAGCTATCCAACGCCGTTTTCCTTTTGTCGCTAGCTAGCATAGTTCTAGAGGTCTTAGGGGGGGGCAGACATCTGCCCCCCGGACATGCGAAGTTAGCGCGGACCTCCGGACGTGCGAGTGTTAAAAACACATAGGAAACACATCGGGAACTCTAAAAGAGCACAAGGGCAACCCTCAAAGCACACCAGGGCTATGAAACAGCACGGGGTCTCAAAAACCGACTTTGGCCCGGAAAAAGCAGCATGGTCCTAAGGAAGGAACACAAAGACCTGGCATTAAATGAACAGATTGGGGGTCTACGAAAACGTGTAGATACCTCAAAATATCGTCAGTGCACAAAAAGCAACACAACTGAAAAAATTGGTTGTGGTCTCAAACACGTACCAAGCCCCTAACAAAAGAAAAATCCTCCACCACATCCGTAGACGAAGGAAAACAGAACTGGTGCAAAAAGGAACACCGAACCAGCGCCTCGGTTTGGTAGCCAATCTGGAAGCACATTTAACCAAAGAGACGCGATGCATCAACGCTCAGCGCGTCTCAGCGGGTTAGCGGGCAAATGTGGGATGAAGAGAACTAATCGATTCGGCTCTGTGACGGCGAGCGGTCCGGACGCACAAGTATACGGGGCGAAAGTGGCGCACCGGTAGATCAAGGCGTAGATACAGACTATCTTGTTCCGTTTTTTATTTATTTATGATTATGTGCTTTGGCTGCTACTGGTAAATTAGTGGGTAAAACTAGACTAGGATTATAAACACAATTGATAACTTACTAGGTGATATAGATTAAATTGGGGACCTGGACTGGGTTGTCATGGAGGATGTAAACAAAGTGATACAAGAGGGAATACAAAAAATTGAAACGGAGCTTAGAAGGGAGATGCAGGATATCAAGGAAGAATGCAAAAAAATCAAAGATGAGATGAAACAATTAAAGGAGGAAAACAAACAACTAAAAAAGGAACTAGTAGACACAAACAATCAGATGGATGAACTTGAACAATACACACGGAAGGATTCTCTGATACTTGGTGGGGGTGGGTTCCCATTTGCCCCACCAGACACATATGAGGAACCAGGAAAGACAAGGGAAATCACGAAAAAGGTCATAGAAGAGAAACTTGGAGTGAAACTGAAAGGTTCAATCTCAGCATGCCACCGTCTGAGACAAAATAAGAGGGTGTTGGTCAAATTCCAAGACCTTGATGACAGGAGTGCTGTTTATGACTCAAAATTCAATCAGACAGGTGATTACAAGACCAAAATCATAGTACATGAAAATTTGACTGCAAAACGGGCAAAACAAATGCAGGTATTAGGAGACCTATGGGAGAAAGGACTGATAGTAAATTATCACACAAAAAATGGAAGGTTAATGGCACGAAAGAGTAGAGAACAGAGGTATGTCCACATTCATCATAACTTGGCATATCATGAAATTATACACGCAACTGAAAATGCACCAACCAAGCCGGCACCACACTATCAGTCCCAAAAATCCTTCCATAAAGATGAATCACCTACAGGAGGCAGAACATCTCAGAGGGTGGATCTTGAAGAGCTCACTGTACGCACAACCAGGAGTGGGGCAAGGGGTGGAAGAAATAGGGTGCGGGGATCAATTGCAGAGCAGTAGATGGAGAGGGTAGCATATGCATACCACAATGCAGATCCATTGTTGTCTGGACCACCAAAAAATTATTTTATTTCTTTTATTTATATCTACATGGGGATGCTTTACAGGGGTTCATGTTGTGGGACTAAACATATGTAGATGATGTGAGACATGGCAGCTTTTTTGGATGACAGTTTAGACTCACATGCATTGAAAACAATTAAGACACCCCTGGCTATGCTCCCGCTCATACTGCCATGGTGCTATTGGTATGACGTGGGACCATGGAGAGTGAATGTGAGTGTGAATGAAAGGTGAAGTCTAAGCTGAAAAGCTGACTTGCTTCAAAGAAGCTCTTTTAATCTGAGGCCTCAGGGGTGCCATGTGCAAAACTCCAGCATACTTGTGAAATTATGGAGTAACTTACAAGAGTGAGCTGTAAGTAATTACAAGCTCATACACATAGTGGCATATAATACACAATATGTCCACAGAGGGTACACAATGGTACCAACCCACCAAAGCTGGCCATTAACATTACATTCGTCTGCTGTGCTGAGGTCCTTCATATGTATCCTCATTGATTTCCATGATAGTCTCCTTTGGATATTGCACTGAGTGGTCCACACAGCAGCATTTGCATCATTTAAAAAAATAAACATAGCATATGCACCTTTATACCTTTATGAGCTGCAATTGATTCCCTGTGCCCTTGGGTGTGGATATGTAAGTATATGTAATTGTATATGCGGGTATGTGCATGTATGTGCAACTGTGCATGTGCATGTGCCTATTTACATCCATGAAAGCCATGGCATCCTTTCTCACCTGGATAGATCCACCATCTGGATGTTGTTCTGTTGACTGTGGGCTGGATCTCCAAATCAACCAACTACCCAGAGGGTGGCTACCTACCTACCTACCAATTTATCCTTTCAGCATCTGTTGTCATCTCTCACAATCTTATTACATACATCCTACCATGCTGCTATGGTAGAGTTGCATTAGTACGCAATTACCTCCTACCTTCCTAGGTGCCTGGGTGGCTAGAAATATTACAAATCAAATCATCATCATTAGCAAGTTCACTTCAGCATGTTAGCCTGAACAGGTGACCACTTGCCCATTTACCTGAGTGGGATTCATTAAATCAATTATACATACCATACAATAAAACAGAGCACTTCATGGCAATACCTAGCAACTGCCTAATTTACTATAAAGCCAACCAATTACGACTATGAATGGGTATAAACAGCGCTCCTGCATACGACCTTGGAACACCCCATCAATGAAACTCCTCGCTTACAAACACTGCGCACGTGTAATGATAATATGAAAAACTGCAAGATATATTATATTATTCAGCTTCGCAATCACATAATCCCAAAACTATTATGCAGCTTTGCTATCATAGAACTGCAAACAAATTTATGAATAACACTTCACTTTGTTTGTCAAATCACTTCCTGAAAACTATATTCTAAGGCATATCCATTACTCATTTTATTTAGAAGCCTTTTATTTACCAGCCACCCTCTGTGCTCAACCAGACGGCGACAAAAATGAAAAAAGAAATGTTTGTTGAATGTTTGAATGCTTTTAAAAAAAAGCACGAAATGCGTGTGACTCGGTTTGTAACTAGAATGAAATGAAAACCGAAATGAAATTTTAAAAAATAAATGGGCCTTACAAACATATTGAGTTGTATACATGTTTCTTTCTCTCTTTTCTTCTTTCCTTGTGACACCCCAGTCTGGGTCCAGATGAGAAAAGGTGAAAAAATATACTGGTATCGGAATCAGGTTAATTAGGTGAAACAGAAAACTGAGACAAGGTAAGGTAGGAATCTAAGGAGTATTACGGTGACCGGAGATATATATCAAGGGCAGGCCAGTTTTCTCGACTACTTAAAACAGGGACTGGGAGATGAATTTTCTGCATGTGAACACACCCTAAGACAATGTGATTATATACTTCCAAGCAAACTTACTTCCAAGCAAGCAGACGTACAGGGTGAGTTTTCCATAATACACTTAAATATTAGGTCTGTCAAGAATAAATTTGATGACTTAGAAAACTTTTTAGCTACAACAGGAATCACCTGGTCAGCTATATGTTTATCTGAAACATGGCTTAGCAAAGATACAGAAAAGTTCTTCAAATTGAGAAATTATCAAATGTATGCAGCAAGTCGAAGGCAAGGAGAAGGAGGAGGGTCTGCAATTTACATTCATAATAGTTTGGAATCAAGAGAAAGAAAAGATATTGTAGATCAACTTGATGAAGCTGCTGCTGTTGAAATCAAACTGGAGTCTCGAAATAGTACTAGATCATTAATCATTTGCCAGATTTATCGTCCACCAAGTTTCTGCCATGATAATTTTCTTGAGGGCACTGAAAAATTGCTGCAAATAATTGAGAATGAGAGAAAGCTTACAATTTTCACAGGAGATTTCAACTACAATCTATTAAATATTAAAAATGATAGAAATGTGGAGAGATTCTCAAACCAATTATTGTCATATAGTTTTCTACCAACAATCACAAATGCTACTCGGGTGCAAAATACTACTAGCTCCCTATTGGACAATATCTTCATAAATGATTTTTCATGCATTTCCTCATCAGGTATATTGATAGAAGACCTTTCAGATCATTTTCCAGTGTTTGTAACATTAACTGCCCAGACAAAAAGTATAGAGTCAAATTATCCCAAAGAAATACTTGATTACAATCGAATCCATCTCTTAAATGACCATTTAGTATCAAGACTTAATAATTTTAATCGGCACAATGACCCAAATATAGCATGTAATGATTTGCTCTCAGCATATAAAGATGGCATGCATTTTATTACAAAAAAGATTTGCCCAAGTAGGAGGAAAACCCCAATGAAAGCCTGGATTAGCTCTGGCATATTATGTTCTATAAATCGAAAAAACAAACTGTATAAGAAGTTTATTAAAAATCCAAATCCACATAACGAGGTCCAATATAAACAATTCCGAAACATACTTATCAAAATACTTAGAGAAGCAAAGAAGCTATACTATTCAAATGCCTTTCACTGCAGCAAATCAAATGGAAAGAAAACTTGGAAGCTACTACATGAGCTGATAAATAAACATGGTACAAAGCAAAAAATCCCAGAAACCATGTTAGATGAAGAAGACAATGAATATCAAACAGGACAAATTCCTAGTGCCTTCAACAATTTCTTTTCAACCATTGGCTACAAGTTAGAAAGGAATATCACTATTTCTAACAAAGACCCAATAGAATACATTGCAGGGCATAACTATGCTAATTGGGATGAAGAAATGTATACTAATGAAATCCAAGTTGAAACAATTATAAAGTCCCTGAACACTGTTGGAGGAGGGGCTGATGGCATCAGCACAAAAACTCTCTTATTGACATATAAAAGTATCCTGACACAAATCACCCACTTTTTTAACCTCTGTCTCAGAAGTGGAGAGTTTCCTAAGCAACTAAAACAAGCCATAGTTATCCCCGTATTTAAATCAGGAGAATTGAACAAATTCACAAATTATAGGCCAATTTCTATGCTATCAGTATTTTCAAAAATTCTTGAAAAAATGGTATATTCATACCTCTTATCTTATCTAGAGCTGAATAATATACTCAGCACTCTCCAATTTGGATTTAGAAAAAAACATAGCACATACATGCCGATTGCTCACATGTATGACCAAATTACAACATCTTTGGAAAAGAAAGAACTTACATGTGGTCTCTATATTGACTTGAAAAAAGCCTTTGATACTGTGAGCATGGACATTTTACTTAAAAAAATTCAACATATTGGCATATCAGGAACTCTGCTCATGATATTGCAGTCTTATTTAAAACATCGATATCAGCAAACTAAAATTAATGATGTAGTCTCAGATGCAGAGTGCATTATTATGGGAGTTCCACAAGGCTCCATCCTCGGTCCACTACTCTTTCTTATATACATTAATGATTTGGGTACTTCTTTAGATGGAACATTCTATTTATTTGCTGATGATGCTGCTGTCATGATCAAAGCTACGAATATTGAGGAATTACAAATTAAAGTCAATGCCAATGTATCAGGAATGACTGAATGGTTCCAGGCTAATAGATTATCACTGAATGTCAACAAAACAAACTACCAAATTTACTCCAGTATGCCTTGTGCTGACTTAAATATAGCAATAAATTCTCAAATAGTTCATAGGAAACAGCAAATCACATATCTTGGAGTAATAGTTGATGAAAAGTTAACATGGAAATTTCACATAGCATATGTTGCTGCAAAAACTAGCAGAAATCTAGGAATAATGGGAAGAGCAAAATTCTTTATCACAAGTCGTGAATTGAAATATTTATATAATACTTTGATTCTTCCATATTTCAATTATTGTGCATTAATATGGGGAAACAATTTTCCAACACGATTAGACAGAATTGTTAAAATACAAAAAAGGGCGTTACGAATCATAGATAATCAGCACTATTCATATCCTACAAATGAACTATTTGTCAAATATAACATATTGAAGTTCCCTCATATTGTACAAGAACAGAACATACTACTACTTCACAGATTTCTTAATCAAACATTACCAATCACTGTAATGAATATGTTCAAATACACATCACCAAGTAACTTGAGGCATGCTGAACATTTCCATGTACCTTTTTCATCAAAAACCTATAGACTTCATTCCATATCATTTATAGCGCCAAGAACTTGGAATATTATCATTGGTACAAAATTTCCGTCCTGTAATCATGTACCTATTAAGAAAGAAGATATAAAAATAGTTATCAGAACATATTTTATTGACTTATACATCTCAAGCTAAATGGTAGTCAAATTAACAATTTCGCATCGCATGTGATTTCAGCTGTGTGCTACTGTGTGCATGTTTGTGAATGGATGTGCATGGATGCAGATCAGTGTGTACTTATGTATGTACATATATGTATGTATATATATTTGTATGTATGTGTGAGTGCATGTATTCTTGTATGTGAAGTAAGGTTAGGTATAAATGTTTCATGTGTGTTGATATGCTGAGACACTGTCACACAGATTTGTGTGATAGTGCACATGTATGTACACTTTTCCCCTCATAACACTTTTCACTTTGTGGCCCCAGGAGTGCCTTGGCGTTACTAGCTTGCTATCTAGCTGAGGTGCTCCTGGGGCTACTTCTACTAATAACTGGTGGTGGCCTATCTGCAAAAAAAAAGACAAATAAAAAGATGCAAATAGTTATAGTGAACTGTAGGTGTGGAAAGCAATGACATGTATATTGGCATCATGAGGCATTCCTAAGCTGGCTGTCCTAACTTTTGAATAGTTGGCGATGGGAAAGCCCAATAGCAATCGAGCCTGTAACAGTGCGTGTAGCCAAATAGGATAGGCTACTGCATACGAAACAGGGGTCGACATTAGAAAAAAAAAAAAAAAAAAAAAAATCATCCCATTAAATTAATCGCATTTTCCCAGCGTATCCACATCTGAAGCATTCCACACGTCAGATATGGAGTAAAACTATCACGTGGCAGCAAATAGCAAAACGTGGGAGGTCTAGCAGAAACCGGAAAATCGCAGGTAGTGTAGCGAATGTACCACATACGTAAGGCGGGTGTGCACGTGCACGAACGTTTGAATTTTGTCGAACGGTCATCATTCCCGAAATTGGAATATTTCACACTTTTTGATGATTTGTGCAGAATTTGTTTCAGCAGTGTGAGGTGACTTCAGGGGCTACCAAAAGACAACTCTTTGAACGGGATGGGGTAGTATTTTTCTTGATTTATTACTAAGTATTCTTCTTTATTTTCCGGGTGCAAGGAGGGTAGGAGTGCTTTTCCATACTCCTATGATTTGGGCTGGGGACATATCCTTAATTTGTGAAAACTTGCGATTTGATAACGTCAATTTCTGTCGTGTCCCCCAAAAGCATCAGCTATTGAAATGCCTGTGTGTGATGACTGCAAAATGATACTTGATATATATGTATGTATATATATATATATATATATATATATATATATATATATATATATATATATGTACATTTATATATATATATATACATGTACATACATGTATATATATACATATATATACATAAATGTATATATATATACATATATATATATATATATATATATATATATATATATATATATATATATACAATTGAAGTACACAAAAGTCGTCAGAAATGGTTCCCAATATTCGCTCATGGAGCCACCTATGATATAGTTGCAAAACATAATTTTGTTTCGAAGTTGACAAAAAGAAGGAATAATTACCGAACGTTACGTTCATATCACAAAGCGATGCAGATCGGCCGGCAAGAAATAACGTGGGTGGGAGTTGCGGGCCTAATCCGCCTCCATATCCCAGTAGCGTTAATAATTTCTACCATACCATGTTCTAAATATTGAATTCACGTTTGTCTGTTGAACTGCCTTTTGCTTCTTTTCAAATTTCGTTTACATATATTTGGCTCATGTGGATAATACGAGCAGCTGACGATTATCAGTTGTCTGTGAAAACAAGTTGTGCACTTTTATCCGTCTATCTATTCCTTGTTTTTGGTGGCAATGGTAATGCTACTTTCATAGCGAGCAGATGAAAACTAACAAAACCAGGACTATCATAAATGGAGAACTTAGTTGACCTTGATGTGGAATGTGTAGGATTTATGCAAAAGCAAGGTGTAAGAAGGTTATGCAAATGCCGTGTCTTCGCTCTATCCATTGAGTCACTACCCCAGACAGGCACGCTGATGAAAAGGTGGGTTTCGGCAGTTACCCCTCCCACTCATTCCACCATCACCGACATGGCGAGGGTTAGCTTAGAAGCTCGACTAAATTACGAATTTTGTTTCGGCTTTGTTTGCACTCTTCATAGTGTGGTCTGGATTGCAGATGCACAAATTCACTATGGCAGGGCGCTCGCACTACTAAAAGTATATGACATCGTTCCTGCACCACTCACCACCCAATGTACTGAACTGGACTTAGGGCAAGGACGTCAAGGTGGGGCGAGGATGACGCCTCGCCAGCCCGCCACTAGGTGGTGATGTCGGCTGTTTCCTACATAACCATAATCAAGTACATAATTTGTGCGAGACTGGGGTGTCGGTAAGGGCTGCTGGGCTGCTGTGTGATTCGCTGGAGTGCCTTCTGGCTGGCGGTGACGTAAAGAGCAGGGCATATCTGCAAGTGGTGAACAGTACTCGGAGCGAATTTGCATAGTGAAGATGAAGCGAGGCTGGAGCCGAATCGGAATGAAGCTTGAAGACTCAGAGAAACGGTGATGGCTTGAAGACGAGTCGAAACGGTTGATGGAGTAGTGAAGCCCCGGCACATAAAGAAGGGGTGGGGTGGGACTGTAGGTCATCGCAGGCTCCTCGTCCTAAAAATTGGAACCACAGAAACGCATATCCACAAATGTCTGAAAAGGGACGATAATTCCCCCTCATCCCCCCCCCCTACCAAGCCTAACCCATCTGTGAATGATCGTCCCAAATTATACTTCATCATTTATAAAGTGAAAGTATATATATGCAAGAGTAACCGATACTAGAAGCCGATCTAGCTAATCAATAAGCCTCACAGGCACATAGCCTCGCAGGCATATAGCCTGACAGGCTATATGTGAAGACATATACTCACAGGCTATATGTCTTCACAAAATCTCAGAATGGCAATTCGGCAATCATTAGAAGTTTCTGCTTCCAGGCCATTGTTGAATAATATAAACCTTGATCATCTTGTGTTTTCGCTCGGGCCAAAAATTGTAATTTGGGAGGTAACAAATGTGCATTTTCGCAAGGCAGTGCAGCCTCAGGTTGCATTCTCCGTGCGCATATATTGATATGTCGTGCACAAACGTGACTCTGGGTGTCCTTGGGTATCAACAAGACCATGGAGGCGAGTCGTGGGCAGCCTTAAACTGCGCCACCTCGGGTGTGGGGATTGATATATGTCCACTAAGGTTTTTCGCGGATAGTGAAAGAACAGCGAAGCTGCCTCGCGTCGTGAAATTTAGCATACCTATTCCAAAATAAATTTGTCATGTTTTGTCAAATTGTTGAGGTCAGGTCGTCCAGGGTGAACGAGGTAGTCAAGGTCAAGTGAGGTCACCTGCAGAAAAGTTCAACTAGTCGTCACGCTTTAAAGGACAATTATATTTTAATGAAGCTTTCGGCGTTTACTTACCGTTAAGGACGAAACAAAACGCACCAGGGGAATGTTCTATTTTTCCGTGTTTGGTTCCTTATTAGCTCTATATATTTGCCCATTAGGGCTAAAATCGAAGATTCTAGGCTAAAGTAAATATTTTTTTATGAGAGCAAGTTGATTTCGAACAACGCTTTTCGCTCCGCCATACACACTAGGAAAATATGAGAAAGCTGAAAACCCAAAGCTTTTAAATTTAACGAAAAGGATTTATTCTTTTGGGGAGGGGGAATTTGAAGGCCATGGTCGATTTCGCTTTCCTTTTCAGATTCTAAATATTTTTGTCTTCAACTCTCTCCAAAAATGTACTCCTCAGAGCCAGAAGCATGAATGTAGGGCGTGAAAACCTAGCTCCCCTATTGCTGTCACTTTTGTGCAAAAATATTTTGAGGTAGGTTTCTGACCCGACCGGTCGAGCGCTTTCCGATGACTCCTGTTTCGTTTTCGTGCGACGCTTTGTTTGGAAGCTAGAGGGTGGGTTGCATCACCCCTCCCCCCTCCAAGACGGGGTGCGAGGCTAGGACCGGAAAGACGAACAGGTACATCAAGTTAACCTGGAATTCGTATTAACCCGCGTCGTCTTACCTGTCGAACCCCGCCTCGGGGGGGGGCAGTTGAAGACCCCTCTAAAATCCAATCTAAGCATCGCACGAAAACGAAAGAGGTGTCATCGGAAAGCGCTCGACGAGTAGGGTCCGGGTCCACCCTCCAAAACACTCCCCCGAAAAAGTGACGTCACCAGGGGGGATAGATTTTCACGACTTTTCACGACTTACATTATGTTTCTGACTCTGGGGGGGTGATTTTGGGCTGGGGCTCATCCCAACTGAACAGGATCCTACCACCTAATCCACAACGCGAAACCGGCGCGCTTTGTCTGGCGAATGCATTTTCTGTTTCGTACTATTGCTAGGGGTCGGACCCCACTTAAGAAAATCATGACTGCTCTCCTGGTCCCAACAACTTGTTTTATTGGACCAAACACTGTGTGCCATTGACACCAGTAAGATTGGTTGTTGGAGCCAATAAGCTTTATTGGCTCTACCAATGACGACTATTGGTCCAAACAAGGTGTGTAAATGGTCCCAACAAGACGTTTTATTGGTCTCAACAACATGTGTTGTTGTTTCCAACAATGTTTGTCATTGGTCATATGAAGATGTCTTGTGCGGTTGTGCACCATCCGAATTTCGGACACCTTGATTTGTCTTCACATGGACACCTCCAAGTTTCGAAAGGCATATCCGAGAGCAACACAACTTGCCGCGTGTGTAGTGTTCCATGAGAGCCATACGAGCCGTTTTTTCCCATAGGAGTCGACACCATGATGCTGACGTTCTGCACTCTCACGTCTTTTAAGGACTTTTCCACTAGATAACGCTACATGATCGACCACACAGCAACCAACCCCGAAGCGTTCTATTTTTAGCGAGGCATCTCCGTGTTTCGAACGGCATGTGCCACGGCCGTCAAATTCTGTGGCCGAGACCAGAAAGACTGATTGGGACCACTTGTGTGCGGTTCGGCTGCAGTGGACAGTGATTTACTGTGCACGTTCCGCACGCGATTTGTATCCATATTTCATGAGCCGAGTCGCACACCGATACACAAGTCACACGCCATTGAAGCTTTGCAACAACATTTGACATAACGACACGTGGGCCTGGCAGAAAATTACCACGGATCACGCCATCGCAAGGATCGCGGTCATTACCTGCGGTCGCACTGACCCACATCCACTCACGAAACCTTGAGCTAGATTGTGTGTTCACATGCTGACATGCCCCGCTGAGATATCTAGAACTATGCTAGCTAGCGACAAACGGAAAAAGGCGTTGGATAGCTGGTAACGGGCTCTATCGAAAGTGTGTTGGTCATTTCTCGCTAAGGTCAACATTCAGGTCACTGGGCCATCATAGGTCAAATTCGACCAGATCAAGTGGGACTCAGATATTGACACATATCTCAGGACCTGTAACAGATAGAAAAAATGGCGAACGCTATTCGATAGTCCTTGAAATGCGCTATCGACAATAGGCGGCGTAATTTAAGGTCAGGTCAACCGAAACTCAGGTCAAGGTCATGAAGTCATGACCTCAGGTCAAGGCCTAGGGAGGCCATGTCAGGTATGAATCGACACGTCATGACGATACAAGCACAATGACGGTGATTTCAGCCTTCTAGCTCAATGCAGTGCGATGTAATGCGCATACATGTGTAGTGATCTCAGGTGACCTTAGAGACCTTGGTGAGGTCACTGAGCAAAAAATGTCAGCGGTAACATTGAGAATAGCGTGTCCATCTACATGCCACAACCGTTGTGATATCATTCCGAGCGCAAATATGTAACTAGGAAACATTTGTATATTTTACCGTAGCCCTATAATGGGGAAGCCATGGCAGCGACCTGACCTGAGGTCAATGCTACGGAAAAACGATATACATATTATGATCCCTGATCAGATCATGACATGCTATAAGTTCGAAATAAATCGCCCAATTATTGTGGAAGTTATGCCACCTAGAACTTCGAGTGTAGTTGGGTCACTTCACCTGATCTGGTGACCTGACCTGAGATGACCCAGGATTAAAAATATATGAGGATATGCGGAAAAGACAAATGAACAGCTATGCGAGGTTTGGCCTTGCTAACCCTATTAGTTTGGCGGCAAATGAGGAAAAACCGGAGGGGCGGGGGCAGAATCTGCCCCCCGGACGTGCGCGGGTTAAAGTAAGAAAAATGAAAATCGACCGAAACTTTTTTTTTCGAGTTAGGGGTCGCTAAAGTAAAATAAAATGTCAACTTCTGACCACAAATATCGGCGCCTATGCGCTTCTTGTATATTGGTAAAAAGGAAGTGTTCTTAGCAAAACCAACGACTTGTTTGGTGTACATTGTTCTGCTATATTGTTTCAAAGTCATGTCAGGTCACCGAGGTCAAGTCAAGTCCAGGTTATGACAGGCTAACAAACGCCCTGGATGGGGATGGCGAAGTCCACCCACCCTTCCAATGTTTCGTACATAACTCCATATTGTACCGGCCTATATATGCCATTTTTTGTGCACCTACTTAGAAACGATCAGCGCATTGTTTAAAGTAAGAACATGAAGATCGACCGAGAACTTTTCAATTTGGGGGCCGTTAAAATATGAACAATTCACAGAGTCAGACCACAAAAGTCGGCGCTGATGCGCTTCCCGCATGTTGGAAAAAGGGAACTGTTGTTTACAACACTAGGACTTGTTTGATGCATTTTGTTATGCCATATAATTTAGGTCATGTTAGGTCGCCGAGGTCAAGTCAGGTCAAGTTCATGACAGGCTAATAGATCCAAACTTTGTCAACTGGAATGTTGTCAAAAATGCAAATGACTGTCATGCGATTGATGTCACTTTACATGTTACTCCCTAGGTGTCCCGAAATATCCTGTTTGTCATTGTGTGCCGAAGCGTTTCCATACTTTATTCATGTATTTCACTCCTTTCTTTGCGAAGCCGACTGTGCCGAGCCGCCCAACGGAGCAGTCGGGTGGCAGCCCGGTTCCGGTAACTGGAGCAGGTAATGACCTGCTAAAGTGCTCCTATATAGGTGACCTGAGGTCAAATGGAGGGTCTGACATCTGCATTGCAGCATTAGTAATGTCCAAAACATCATTATTGGCAATTTTGTAGCATTTAAACACAATCAGAGCGATCCATAACATTGACAAGCCAATCCACGCAAAACCATATTTTTTTCTTCTATTTTGACCTCATTTAACCTTGAAGACATTAACCTAAGGTCATGAAATTTGCCCACAATGGAGTTCACTATCATGCCCATCTACCCTGCGAATGTCGTTGCCCTAGCCTCAGTAGGAGCCGATATCTTAGGGGGGCGGAATCCGCCCCCTCCCCCTTTTCCATTGCGCGTAATTTTCCGAGGCCCTCCAGAGCGCGTGTTAAGTCATTACATTTTGGAAATGGAGTTTGGGTGCAAAGCGCGGGAATTCACTGTCGGAGATTTCGTTGATCCGTATGGATTTCGTACTTCAGCAACACAGAATGAGCTGCAAAGGCTGGATGGGGTTCGGTTGCAAGTGGTGTAGTGAAGCGGATGGAGGGTTTATGATGACAATGAAACATTCTTTTGCCCCAAAATCAGAATAGAAGTTCCAACTTGTACATTTGCTTGCTTAATTCAGATTGATTGACAAATCGATTAATTGCTGCCTATTTTTGTTGTATTGAATAATCCAAGCTGTTGGGCGTGCGTCATATGCCATAAAGCATATTATAACATGTGTGTACATACTGGCACCGGGTGGCAAGCAAGATAACCAAATTTCTGTGCAGCTAAAATGTGGCTTCAAAGGAAACCATTCTGCTTATCTTACTATCAGAGGCTTTTAATGTTCATTGTTTCAGCAGGAAATGCAACCTGCGCATCTGGCATTAATTGTAACAAACCATGGGGTACATGGGGACATGATATGAAGGTGACGGCAAGTCGCTAGGTTTAGCCGTTTCCGAGAACCAGACCAAATCGTTAAAAACGCTTTAAAAAAAACGTCGCTTCCGTTTTGCACACCACCCTCACGTGCGCGTGGCGCGTGACTCGGAAACGGTTGCCATGACGATGTTGACAATTGTCGTGGCAACCGTTTATACTGAGGTGTTGGTGTGTCAGTCGGTCCATTGGTTGTCGAGATATTGCGGTCTGAAGATGGTCGATGGGGAGCGCTAAAATTGACGGTTTTCCGAACGCAGTCTCAGTTTTGCATGCTATTCCTATGGGCAACCGGTCATTCACCGGACACCCATTCTATCAGGACCTCAGTGACGCGCACGCGCAACACGTTTACCCGACCGCGACGAAATTGTGCCTGACGGATAGCCAACATTTGGGGCTTTCACGTGATGTCAGCCATGTCCCGTTACCTGTGATGTGAGCCGTGCCACACGCCACAAACTACGCTGAAAAATGGAACTGTTGCGTCGGGGTCAATCTCTGTACGGGGACGGCACAGTTCATAGGTGACAGGCTTACCACAGCAATGTTAAACCCTATGGACTTAACCACGAGTGGTAGAGTTTTCTCAGACCATCCCCCCCTTCCCCTCGATCATAGCTAATAAATTGTTTCTGTACGCTTCTGATACATGCACTGAAACAAGATGAGAACGCGTATGTCTGGATGGTTAGGAAATACAAATTGACTGGGTATGCTCAGAGGCAAAACGGTCTGATGATAAATACAATCCATACGCAAAGATAATACGGTACCGTAAGTTGTCACCATAACCGGATATATTTTTCAAATATCTGGCATCCACTCTCGTGGGCGAGTAGCCGGTTTTCTTCATCTTGTATGAGTGCAGTGTGACCGAGGCGTAATCGTGTTAGTGTGCGTATTTTTTGTCTGGTGTTTTGATTGATAGTGTGCCAGAGTTCGTGTTTTTGGGTGAATTTCGCGTAGTTCCGTAATTGTTGTATCCCATGTTTGTTGAATGTGTTTGTCGATTGCCTGGTGTATTGTGGGGTAGTAGTCGGATTGTGACAGCGGGTATGGTGTGGTATGTTGTGGTGTTGGTGTCTATGCTGCCTTCAGTATTTGCGTGTTCCTTGCATTGAATGATTGTGTGGCTTGGAATCAATAGAAGAAGTTAGCGTTGTCTGGCGTTGAGTTGTTTGTGAATGCATAGTATTTTGGGGATGAGTGGGTGTTTATTTTTTGTGAAGGGTGCAATACTTTCTGGTACTGATTTTGTGTCAGTAGCTATGATGTTGTGTTCGGTTTATGTGTTGTAAATGATGGAGTATGCTGAGAAAATTGCGAAGAGTTCTGCTGTGTATGTGGATGCTGTGTTATGCAGACGGGCACGAAGGATGACCCGCGGCGGCGCTGCGTTGGGGTACAGCACCGCCGCTGTGCCCGTCTGCTGTGCATGTGATTTTCAGCTGTCAGTCTAAATTGTGCTGCAATTTGGACATTGTGATTTGAAGCGGATGAATAGTTGTTGTATTTCTGCGTCTGTGTATGTGTGCTTTGGTTTGTCTATGAGGAGGTGTGTTTTGGGTAATTGGTGTTTCCACCATGCAGCGGGTGGTGATAGTGGTTTTGCTGTGAGTAGTGTGATGTGTAGTCTAATTGATTGTTGGTGGATGAGGCAGCCTATCGTAGTTTTGAGTCGGGTTGTGTTTATGAGTTGGTGCACGCGTTTGTTGCGAAGTTTTAATGCCTGAGTGCACGGGTGTTGTGTGATAAGTTGTGTTTTGTAGTGCTATCTCAACCCGTCTCGTCTCGGGGGGGGGGGTCTTCAACCGCCCCTCAGGTTCTTCGCGGATAGGGGACGAACGGCGCGCGACAGCTGGGCCAAATTTGGCATACCTTTTCCAGCATCGATTTGGCATGCGGATTCAGAAGGTTTAAGTCAAGCCATCTAGGGTCAAAGAGTTAGTCAAGGTCAAGTGAGTTCACCTCCAAAAAAGTTCAACCAGCCAACACGCTTTAACGGATACAGATATTTTAATGAAATTTTCAGCATTTGCTTATCTTCAGGGATGCAATAAAACGTACGAGTGGATTTTTGTTTGTTTGTTTTTGTTTTGTTTTTGACTACATATAAATTTTGCACATTTGTCAATTGCGGTTCAAATGGAATATTCTGGCCGAAGTAAGCATTTTTTATTACGTCAAGTTGAATTCAAACAACGTTTCACGGTACGCTCTACCCATCGGAAAAGGAAAATGAAAGAAAATTGAAAACCCAAAATTTTGGAATGTCAAAAAAAATTGGGGGGGGGGGGGGGGCAACAAATTGTATGGCCCTGGTCCATTTCGCTCTCCTTTTATCATTCCAAATAAATGTGGCTTTTCATATATCCCCAAAATGAACTCCCCAGAGTCAAAAGCATAATGTAAGTCGTGAAAATCTAGCCCCCCTGGTGACGTCACGTTTGGGGATAATTGTTTTGGGGGTGGATCCGGACCCTACTCGTCGAGCGCTTTCCCATGACACCTCCTTCGTTTTCATGTGACGCTTAGTTTGGATTTTAGAGGAGAGTTACTCTCTGCCCCCTCCCGGAGACGGGGTGTGAGGAGACGGGGTGTGAGGAGACGGGGTGTGAGGAGACGGGGTGTGAGGAGACGGGGTGTGAGGAGACGGGGTGTGAGGAGACGGGGTGTGAGGAGACGGGGTGTGAGGAGACGGGGTGGGTGTGAGGAGACGGGGTGTGAGGAGACGGGGTGTGAGGAGACGGGGTGTGAGGAGACGGGGTGTGAGGAGGGTGTGAGAGACAGAGGTGGAGAGACGGGGTGTGAGGAGAGGGGTGTGAGGAGACGGGTGAGGAGACGGGGTGTGAGGAGACGGGGTGGGAGGAAGGTGAGGAGACGGGGTGTGAGGAGACGGGGTGTGAGGAGACGGGGTAGGAGACGGGGTGTGAGGAGACGGGGTGTGAGGAGACGGGGTGTGAGAGACGGGTGTGAGGAGACGGGGTGTGAGGAGACGGGGTGTGAGGAGACGGGTTGAGGAGACGGGGTGTGAGGAGACGGGGTGTGAGGAGACGGGGTGTGAGGAGACGGGGTGTGAGGAGACGGGGTGTGAGGAGACGGGGTGTGAGGAGACGGGGTGTGAGGAGACGGGGTGTGAGGAGACGGGGTGTGAGGAGACGGGGTGTGAGGAGACGGGGTGTGAGGAGACGGGGTGTGAGGAGACGGGGTGTGAGGAGACGGGGTGTGAGGAGACGGGGTGTGAGGAGACGGGGTGTGAGGAGACGGGGTGTGAGAGGGGTGTGAGGAGACGGGGTGTGAGGAGACGGGGTGTGAGGAGACGGGGTGTGAGGAGACGGGGTGGAGGAGACGGGGTGCGAGGAGACGGGGTGTGAGGAGACGGGGTGTGAGGAGAGTGAGGAGACGGGGTGTGAGGAGACGGGGTGTGAGGAGACGGGGTCTGACCGGAGAGACGGCGCGGGTTAATGGGCTAATGCAAATGTACGGAGGTGTAAAGGTACGTAGGCGCAAATTCGTATCGACGCAAAAGTAATTTAGCTTAAATGCATGGAAAAGCAAATTTACACAACTGAAGTGCAGGTGAGCAAAATTGTATGTATAGTCGGTGTCCTTAGGCACAGATGTGCTTGAGCACAAAATACATAAGAGAAATGTCCTCATGGTAAATGTACGCAAGATCAAATGTACATATGCAAAAAGGTTGGTGCGTTAGCTCATATGCATATTTGCTCTTGCATACGTTTACGGTTACAGACACTTGCGCTTTGGGCATGTGCGCGTTTCAGTGGCATAGGCAAGAGGTTGGAGGGGGCGAAGGGGTTAGTCGCCTACCCGCATGGAGGGTTTGTTTGTTTGTGTGTTTGTTTGTTTATTTATTTAACACATCATAGCACACATAGCATGAACACTTTTGCGATTGGCACAAAAGACCAAAATGATCTTAATTCGAGGTGCTTCTCGCAACAACTTTCCATCCAATAAAACTTGACCACCGACACGGTGCGACAATCGCCGTCCGCCCCACCAGCACGCCCCATCGGCACAAAGTATGCACACATGTTTGGTACCCATACTGCGCCCGCACCCGGCACCACCTGGTTAGTTCTGTATGTTAATTTTTTTGTGTTAAAGCGTTTTGTGTTGATAAGAAACTTATGAAATGTTAAGGCTGAAGGTTCTTACCGAGACCATTAAAAATATGAGCGTTTCTGAAATCTTCTTTTCGGTTAAGTTAGTGAACATATCTGTCGTGTTTCTAAGTTTGGTAAATATAATATGTATATGGTAAGCATAAAGAGGACAGTGAAATATGAAGTGAATTGCATTTTGTTTGGAATAGCCGCATGAGCATGATGGGTCATGTAGAGGATTGACGACAAATGTGTCTGCGTTTAGTTCAGTGAGGCCCATCCTGAACCTTGTATGCAGTGTGTTGCCTGGTTTCGTACGAAGCCAATAATATTGTGGCGGTATCGTGGCACCTGTGCGACCCATAATTGCCCTCTTTAATTTATTGCTGTTTCGTTCATGCCTCAAATTTTCATGAAGATTGTTCCACATCTTTGATGTGGCCAGGAAAAAACGATTTTTGGAACAAGGCGATTCTATTTAGCGGGACTGTGAGTGTAGTTGAATTTCTGAGACGCCTTCCTGTAACTGTATGCCGTGGTTCAGTAACTAGTTTTCTAATATAAGTTCGTAGACCCGGACCTGCGTGCTTGATTTTTTGGAACAAAAGAAGTTTATGAATTTCTCGCCGTGTTTTTAGCTCATCCAATCCCAATTCCGATCAAATTTTGCCTGATGTTCTATATAGTGCCCCTGTGATTAATCTAGGTGCCATTTTTTGTAATTTCTCAAGCCTGAGTGCATCCGATATTGTTATATGTCCGTCATATATAGTATCTGCATAGTCAAACAGAGGCCGAATGTAAATTTTATACAAGTTACAGAGGATTTGTTTGGGAGGCTAGTTCACTGCATAGCATGGGCCGAGGCTAGTTCACTGGACACCGATCTGTGAGATTATCCTTACGTTAGTAATCCCAAGGTGAGTAACTGTCGGGGCGCTGTCGGAGGTATGTTCTCGCATCTGGGCATAACCAGTTGCATACTGCGACCATGAAGCTGTATGTGCGTTGTTAGCGATATGCATGGTGCGAGTCATCGTATATATCTTGCTTCTGTAAAATATTTCCGTACTTTGTTTCATTGTGTGTAATGACTTGTAACGGTTATGTTCACGAGGTACGCCAACCATCGTATATTAAAGGAGGAAAATGTAGAAAGTACGCTGCCCACCACCGCTGTTCACGGAATATGCGCAACTGTCTCATTACTGTGCCTGCACCTGTCTCCACCAGTTCGTTTCGCTGTGCCCCGTTTTCACGTAACATTAAAAGACTCTTGAACGAACCCACTCTAAATTCACATCGGTCGGGGCGCGTGGCACCAACTCACATAAACGGACACCCCGAATATAAAATGGGGACTCGTGGCACCGGTGCTAAGAAAAATGTACTCATTGAAATTTGGAATCAAACACCTGATCTCAAGATACTCCTCATTATATCTGGTATTGAGACTAACCCCGGCCCTCCTTACGTCGACCGTGCACGAATAAAATAAGCCACCTAAACATAAACAGCATCACGGCCCCTGCAAGACTCGATTAGGTCACATAATTTACAGATCAAAATAGTGTAGATATATTATTATTAACTGAGACAAAACTTAGCAACTAGGTCTAGTCTTTACAGATTAAACAAATTCCAAGATCCGCTGACGAGGCACAGGACTCGGAGGTGGGGTTGCAATTTATGTAAGCACTGCACTCGCAGTCAAAAGACTGAACCACATTGAGCTTGATGATGTGGAATGGATATGGTGTCTGGTGAAAATTAAAGATGTATCGATCATAATATGCTGCACATATCTCCCAACGAACCTGTCATCAGGCAAATATAAGTAATTAATTGACAAATTCAATGATAGGATGTCCTTAGCCCTGATGTTGAACCCGTCAATAATCCTTGTCATGGGCGATTTTAATTCGGGCAATATTTTCTTGAACCAGTCGGGAAGAGTTACCCAATTTGACTTAGATCTTCTGGAAACAATTAACACTATTCCAACTTATAGACGAACCGACAAGAGTCGCGAACGAAGTACATAATCTTAGGGACTTAATCATAACTTCAAACAAAGAAATTGTTTCCGAAAGTGGTATCTTGCCTCCTTTCTCAAATATTGATCATTACCCCATATTTGTAACCTTAAACGCCACCAAGTCGACTAAGCATACCTATAGGAATAAAATATGGGACTTTGACCAGCTAGACAGCGGAAAAATCATATTCCTTCAAAATGTAGGTTGGGAAGATATTTTAGGCAAAGACGTTGATGAAGCCACAAAAATGTTTTCTGGTGTTATTATTAAAGCCGCAAAAGAAGCTATGCCCACACAAATAATCAAAACCAACCGGGCAAGGAAACCATGGGTACATTCTGAGCTAAAAAAAATATATCAGAAGACGAGACCGATTATTTAGAATTGCCAAAAGGATGCAAACATGGTTTAGTTGGAATAATTGGAAAGATCAGCGCAACAGAGTCACCGAACTTAACAAATCACTAACAAATAATTACATTAAGAGTCAAGTTCTGAAACTAGAAGAATGCAAACATAGTCCTCGAAAATGCCATCAAATTTTAAAGGGTATAATTGGTAGCACGACGTCCCAAAGCATACCACCCCTAGATGGTCCAAATTGTGCAATTATTGATGATTCAGAGAAGGCAACACTCTTGAACGCCCATTTTGCGAAACAATCCCGATCGCCTAATAACTTGCAACTACCTTCTATGGACACACAAGATAATCATAGCATTCCAAGTTTGGCAGAAATGAAAGTTACTGAAAGTGAAGTTCTTCAGCAACTCAACCATCTAAATCCAAATAAATCGACAGGACCTGATGAAATACCTCCCAGGCTGCTTAAACTAATTGCTATTCTTATCTACGAACCCTTTACTAAATTATTTAAAAAATCATTATCACTTGAAGTTTTCCCCAAGGAACGGAAACAAGCAAATGTGTCGCCCATGTTCAAAAAGAAAGGGTCACGCTCTGATCCAACAAATTGTAGGCCGATTAGCCTCTTATCGTGTTTGTCCAAAATCTTAGAAAAGTTTGCTTTTAAACGAATTTATTCGCACACAACGGATAACAATATACTCTCTGAAAGGCAAAGTGGTTACCGTCCATATCATGGGACCCAACTACAGTTGCTCATACGTTGCTCATCTTGACACATACGCTATATTCATCTTTAAATCGAAGCCTTGACTTTACATGTATATATTTGGACATACAAAAATATTTTGATACTATATGGCATGCAGAGCTTATTTTTAAGTGCAAAAACCATTGTGGGATGGATGGCACTGCATTAAATTGGCTGCAATCATACTTATGTAATAGGAAACAGCGTGTTTTCCCCTGATCCCAAGGCTGAAAGGCTGAAAGGGTAGGAAGCAGCCTTTCACCACCAACTACCATAAATGCGGGCTGTCAGGGTTCTGTCTTGGGACCCCTTTTGGCATTAATATATTTAAATGACTTGGCAGACATGATTACAAATGAAATCCTTTTTTTCTCTAATGACACGTCGCTTTACGCTTCACACATACAAGGCTCACTAGAAGCACAACAATCGATTCAAAAAGATCTCGATATTATACACGAATTTGGAACAACATGGGGCATACAATTTAATGCGGGAAAAGCGATCAAACAAACATTCACGTGTAAGAGTGTCAGTGAACCGCTAAATCTCAAAATGGGAGGCCAGCCAATACCAATCTTAGGAAATCATGAACACCTGGGCCTTACATTTTCTTCCGACTTCCGCTTCCACAGTCACATAAACGATATCATCCTAAAGGTCAATTGTGCACTAAGCCCCCTTTATCCTGTTGCAACTAAGTAAGGGTCGGATATGACCGTCCAAGCGACCGCTTCGAGGGGACCGCAAACATATCTAAATCCGTCGGTGTATGAGACTCTTGTGGCTGGGCTGGGCCGACGTGACGAGAGAGACGAGAGAGAGAGAGACGAGAGGACGACAGGGGTCCCGGCTGACGGGGAAGACTCCGAGCCAACCGACTATCGGGAAGATGTTGAAGTCCTTGGCTTGGCTAACGTGAAAGACTTCTAGATCGACGGAGGGGGCCCCGGATCGACGGAGGGGCCCCCGGATCGTGGGAAGGACTCCCGAGCTAACGGAGGAGGTCCCGAGTCAAAATGAAGGCCCGTTGGCCAACGGATGGCACCCAAGTTATGCAAGGGCCCGTGGCCTGATGGACGGCCCCAAGCTGTCACAGGAGTGTTTCCGGCCTGGCAGAGGAGGCCTCGGATTGCTGAGGGGCCCCTGCACCGACGGAGAGGACGCCTGGAGCCTGCGGACCCGACAAGGGTGGCCTAGAGCCGGCATGACGGCTCCTTGGCCGATTGAGGAACCGAAGCTGCACGGGGTGCCCCTTATATGATAGAAAATGCCAAAGTTTTTGAAAGAGCTTCGCTGGACGAAATGTACGGAGTCGTGAGCGAGAGTCCCTGAGTCGATGGAGGTGGCCGGACCGGACATACAGGGCCGCTGAGTCAGCTTCGGCTCACGCTGACGGAGAGAGAGCTTCACCTCAGCACTGACAGCCGGTCTCAACCCGATACAGAGGCCACGAGCTACGAAGACGAACCAGGCAGAAGCGGATGGGTCCCGGTGCCTTGCAACGGGTCTCTAAGCCAATGGAGGTGGCCCGGGCCGTTAAAAATCAGTGGAGTTGCCATTGGATCCTCCCCTTGGCGAGTCCAATGGTGCCCTCCAACGGAACGCCCTGAGGAGCAGACATAACCGAAGAAAAACTCAAATGCATTTACCGGCTTGTGTGCAAAGGGCCCTTGATGCCTGGAAACGTCTGCCCTGAGGGTTGGCAAGAGCCGTGAAGAGAGGCCACGCCCGATAACTGGGATGACATGTCAGCCGGAAATAGCAGTCTCAGTTGGAATGGACCCCCGAAATCTAAGCAGTAAACCGGGTGCCTGAGGGCCAGAGATGGCTGGCATGCTTTGGGGGGTTTGAAAGGGCGGCTGGCCGATGAACGGGCCCCTAATAGTTGAAGAAGAGTAGTGAGGGCCTTCTTCAGAGGGGAAAACCCCACAAAATGAGCGCTAGACAGAGCTATTGGGAACTACGATGGGCCCAGAAAGCATGGGAGGGCCCTAAGGGATGAAGAAGACTTCACAGTCAGGGCGGACTGGACCGGGATTCTAGCAAGGTTCAGATCGGCCCTTAATTGATTAAGAAGGTCCCAGGCGATGAAACGAACAACAAATTGCTTGTTGGCTAACGATTGCTGCGAGGAATATTGAGGATCAACCTCAGAGCTAGGATGCACCTGAAACCATAAGAGCATTCTGCGTTGGCTCTGCGGTTTTGCTGTGGTGGCTATGCAATCGCGACAAAGCATGGGTTTTATGTGCTTTATGGCAATACCTGGGTTTGTCATGTAGTTATGACAATTTCTGGGTTGGTAATGAAGCCAATGATGCTGTGGCACAAAACACACAAGTAGCGACCTTCGACTCCCGAAATGTCGGGAGGATTGGATATCTGATGTCCTTGAATCACGACACTCTGTCTAGACTTCTTCGTGTGCAGGCGAATTAAGGCCACCTCGACAAATAGGAAAGGAAACTCGTCAGCTATACATCTAACCCATAATTGGCCGGACCCCTGGCAGCACACCAATGGCGATGGAGGGACGAAATGTTCCCCCTCCCCTGTTCATCTGAAGAAGGGGCGGATTAAAAGCTGGCCGATTTGAAGGATGCACACGACAGTGGACAGTGCCGTGACGATGTGCTGGTGCCGAGGACACAAGATGGCGTGGCAGGTGTGCACTCCGCAGCCTCTGAGTCGGCCCATCGACTCGACGAGGCGGCGAGTCGCACCACTATCTCGGCGAGGCGGCGGGCCGTCCGCCGTCTGAGCGAGGCGAAGGGCCGCCCCACCGTCTCGGCGAGGCGGCGAGTCGGCGCCTCGCCACGCCGGCGCGGTGCCCTGCCGCACACTTCAAGCCGCACGACTCGTCTCTGCGTCACGCTTCGGCTGGAAACGACAGGGCGGCGCGCCAACTCCCTCCACTGGCGAATGCGGCGAATCTCCGCACACGGACGAGGGTTAACGTGTGGCCATCGTGCTGCCTCACTGCCGCCCGCTGAGCCGTGACCTGAGCCGTGACCTGAGCCGTGACCTGAGCCGTGACCGTCGGCGGCAGGAGCGGCCGCCGACGGCCGGCCTGGGCCGTGCGGTGTGCGCGTGTTTCCAGGTCAGGCGGTGTGGTGGCACGGTGGCGGCCAACCGGCGGCGCTCAGTTGCTGCCGGGGCTCGCCCGCGACAGTGTGTCTCCGGCGCCAGTCCCACTCCACCACCTGGTGCCACCGTCTGACCCTGCGACCCTCCCCCACCGACCGTGCCACCACCTGGTGCCACCGTCTGACCCTCCGACCCTCCCCCGCAGAACGTGCCACCACCTGTGCCACCGTCTGACCCTCCGACCCCCACCCCGACCCTGGAACCTCCCCCGCCGACCGTGCCACCATCTGTGCCACCGTCTGAATATCATCGTTGGCTCAAAACCCGTCCGCTGATATATCCATTTGCTGATTCGTAAACCTCAGTGTCGGAAATACTGGCAATATAAATCCTGCGCACACGGTAGTACCGAAATACTCGCGAAGGTAAGCCGCCAACAAGCACCCGGCTTACATTCGCCCTCACGTGCCTAACATAGCATCCTTGCTCCAGACGCGTCTTCGGAGCCACTCGCCCTGCAGCTCCAGCATCGATCCTCGCCAAGTGTCCACGTGGAAGATCTCGCTGGAAGAGAAGGGACTCAGCTAGGGTGACCTGGACTTCAGGATGGGAAGCTGCACACCCTGAAGCTGCACACCCTGAAGCCTCCGGCGGCGATACGAACGCGATGGGTTCTTTCAAGACTAGTCTTCTGATCTGCGCCCTTCTTCTCGGATTTTTTGCTCAGACAGGTAATTCTTGGTAGGCATGTTTTGTTTGGCCCTTACCAGTCGTTTTAAAATGCTAAAATTGTTTTGCCAACACACAAGAATCCACATAGCTTTTGTGTACTTCGATTAATTAAGCCATGTAGTTAACATGAAGTAATTTATGACGACGTACATAAACATTTAAATTACTAAACAATGACACTAATAATGCATGCCCTGTAAAAATACCAACAAATTCGAAAGAGAGAACAATGACAACCAATCATAATATGAATCATAGCGTAACAATCATTGGCGGTAGAATATTCATATTTATTTATTTATTTCACGATACATGCCCTCCACTTACAGGATCTATTATGGACAGTCAGTGTATAGTTGACAGATAGTTATAAAGAAAGGATATATTTGTAGTCAATAATGGGTGCAGATGCGCAACAAGCATTCGTACACCAGCATAATACAATACCCATATCACTATCTGCACCACACACACCGGGCTTGCAACACGAGCTATAAACGAGCATTTTATAGAAGTGATAGGGAAGCCATGACTTAAAGGTGAGTTCATAGTGTACACATATCCACGGCGTAAGTTTTTTGTTCGTGAAGATAAGCTAGTGCATGTTTCTTGAAGTTAGACAGCCTCGATGTTTTTGTTTCAGTAGGAAGCTTGTTGTAGTGGAAGACAGACGAGTAGAGGAATCTCCTGCGGCCAGCCTCTCTGTGTATGGCCGGCAGGTGCAGGTGGTCGTCTGCACGTGTGTGACGGCTTCGCAGAGTGGAGTTTGCAGTGATTTGACCGGCAATATGCGTTGGCTCACCAATGATCTTGTGGAGCAAAGTAAGGCTGTGAAATAGATGCAAATCAGCTGCGGTGACGAGACCCAACTCGTTACGGGCATCAGAAATATGATAACATTTCCGTACACCTGACACGACTCCTGTGGCGAAGTTAATGATATCGTCCAGTCTGCGGATGTTTGCTGTCGACCCGTTCCCGTAAACAGATATGCAGTAGCGGATGTTGGATACAACTAGGTTATTGACTAATAGTGAAGAGGGTACTGGTAGGCAGATGGTGACGCAGATGGCTCAGGACCAGAAGGAATCCGGTGCACTTGCGAACCACAACAGGTACATGAGATTCCCACATGGCGCTCAAATGTCGCCTCAAGGTTCTTACACGAATGGCTCTCATTTACCACAGCGTTCCGAAAGCGCACTCGTATCGGGGTAATATTGTGCAGATTTTGGCGCGATCCGAACGTGACAAGCTGAGTATTGGTCGGGTTTACCTTCAAACCATTATCCAGAAAGTAGTCGTATAGTTGGTTCAGACATGTCTCCATCTGATTTATCGGATTTGGGAGATCTGATTCGCGATCTTAGATGAGGACCTGGGTGTCGTCTGCGAACTGAGTGTCGTGTGCTACCGGGACGTGCAAACTAAGGTCGTTCGAAAAGATGCATCAGAGGAGTGGACGTAGTGACGAGCCTTGAAAGACACCTATGCTGTTTGGGAGAAAGTAGCAGAGATGCCTGTTTCCGCATTGACCTGGGATGTTGGCAGCCTGCGTGACCTCCCAGATGTGCCCTAAACCAGTCAGTATCGATTCCATGGAGTTCTACTTTAGTGAGCAGTTTGGCGTGGTCTATCACGTCGAAGCATTTACTGAGGTCCAGGATGCAAGGGAGAGCTACTTTCGAACGGCCCATTGCTGCTAGTATTTTGTCCGTGACTGAGATGGGAGCGGTTTCCGTAGAGGGACGTGGTCTGAAGCCGTGCTTAGTTTGTGCCAGTAGGTGGTTTGCGTTCAGGTAGTGATGAAGTTGTTTCTGCACTACCCTCTCAGTGATCTTGGCGATAACCGGAACCAATGAGATGGGCCTAAAATTAGAAGGGTCCGGAGGATCACCTGATTTGTGAATGGGAATTGCTATCGACTATTTCCAAGTGGAGGGGATATCAGCTGTAGTCAGGCGTGTGTTTATACTGGCGAGCAGCACTTCTTCGATAAATAAGAACAGAGATTTCATGACCTCAATACGGATACCGTTAGGACCGCAAGCACCTGTGCTCATGTCCATGACGATTTTGGCTAGATGTTCCAGAGATGTAGGTGATACTTTATAGGAGCTTGTAGAAACGCGGGATAGTCAGCAACTGGGAGGTGTGTGTTCAGGTCAGTTTGCCTAGGGTCTTCCTTCTGCTGATAAGTTTGGTCCGTCACTAACAAGGTATTGATTTAGATGCTCAAGTAGGACCTGAGGATGAACTCTGTGAGAGCCTTTTTGGTGTCCATAATGGGCTTGATAGCACCAGGCCACGCAGCTGATGGGTCTTTCTGATAAATATTTCCGCTAATCTCTTCCCTACAGTCCGCTCTAATAACTGATCGAACTTGTCGGTTAAGCACTGTATGTGTTTCTATCTTTCAAGTGCAAGGCTAAATTTCGTCGATGCATAAGCTGTTTGGTAGCTTCGCTAACATGTGGTGCCGTTGGGTTTCGAATTTTGATATTTCTGAGTGCCAGGTGCTCGTCGAGAATATGTGTCAACAATCTCTGCAGGGTGTCCCATTTCTCAGTTACTGAGATGCGACCAATGACCTGGACCCAGTCGATCTCCCCAAAGGTCAAAGTCAGTTCCGAGGTATCCACTCGTCCTAAAGAACGTGACTTCGTCACGGTATTAGCTGAGGCATGCTTGTCTAATTTAATCGAACATATGCTAAATTTGTGCGGACTGTAGATGCAAAAACTCACTCTGGTTCTGCCGACAGAGATGGGCGAATTTGTTATGATGACATCCAGTAAAGAGCCGTGTGTGTGTGTGTGTGAGTTTTGCCAGCCTGCCACCGTGTGGTGATATCGTGTCAGGAGGTGTAGACATTTTCAAAACGGTAATAGTTAGCGCTGGCTTGGCGATAATCGCCACTCCACCGTGACCACTAGAGTCCGGCCGGTCCACACGTTTTGCGTGGTAACCAGGGTAAGTTAATGAGACGCGTGGAGGTGCTAGGTCGCAGCCAGGTCTCAGTCACAGTCGCAGCTAGGTCTAGAGAGTAAGAGCGAAGGTCGTGGTGTAGCTTAAATGGCTTAGGTTTGATAGATTGGCCACTGATGAATCCTAGATGATGCTGCCCTTTGCGCTGCTGAGCCGTTGCATGGCTTGTTCCGTCCCGTGATCCGGGTCGTCTGCCACCCCTGGCGCCGCGTTTTTAGGCGCTGTTTTGGCAACGATACGCTTCCCCCGGTCATTCACAATATTCTTACATTAGCGCTACTTATAGAGAAATATCTTGGTTGAGCAAACCGGAGATATTAATCCGATTTATTTTATTCCACTAATGCACACTTATAGACACCGATGCACTGTGCACACGACAGATGTTTAACTTTTCAACAGCCTTATTGGGCAACCTTGCACACGTGGCAAATGTTTAACCCGTGAGCCTAATGAGTAGACACAAATGCACGCAACTTTCGCTACTTTTTCATGTGTCTGGTTTGCATATCACGGGAAAGTGTCAGGTCCAGGTCAACAAAGGCCATTTATCTGACACTGGTCAAATGCCACAATGATCCAAGATACTCGAAGTGACGTCACTCGGGGTAGTCGCAATACCATATTCCAATCTCCAAACTCAACACGAACACTGAACCCAGATCATGCTGCTCTTTCATCAAGGCAAATAGTTTGCTTCATCGAATTATAATTAAGATCATGTTTCCTGAGTGAGCAAGAAAAATGTGACACTAAGTAAAAAAAATAACCTGTGTCATGTAATTTCTCTTGAGTTGAGTGAGATAACTGAGTGAGATAACTGAGTGAGATATGCGGAGTTGTCGCACCGAACATTGTGAACAGCATGCAATAAGCGTTCTAGTTTAAAATATGCTTCGAAGGTCAATGGAATACGATTAGGTCAAGTACCAAGCATATTATGTGCAATGCCATCTGACCCAGAATGTTGCTGTTTCTATGGAGGCCGAACCTGAGTTCGATGTCTGCGCCAGTAAAGACTTGAGAGATGACATTGAATGGCCAGCTAATGACCTGAGGTGATCTGACCTAGTGTGGTCAGACCTTATCTGACCTGTTTTGATCTCTTCATGTAATTTCTTTCCAAGCAGTGTACACTTTGGTGAAGGTTGAAGTGATCGTTTTATCAGTATATGCATTATTTCAGCGTGCCCAACAGTCTATTCACAGGGTCATTCGCAAGGTCACTAAATAGTTCACCAATGTGTTTCAGCATCATGTCAGTTCCTCTTGCAACACCTTTCGTTTGCTTTCCAGTGATGTACCGTGGTGATCAAGCTTGACCTGACCATGCAACATGGCCGGACCTAACGTTAGGACTTCTGGAAATCAAGCATTTATAGATATGTTGCCGAGTGTTTCTGTTCGAAGAACCCGAGACGATTAATTTTCATACTTTTCAGGCCATTATCCTAGATATGAACCATGCCATTGTGTTTGCCTATTCGGATTTTCCGAGATCTCATTAGGACCGTAAATGAGTAAATAAACTGTTATGTCAGCTCCAGGCTACATTGGCTTTCAAAATATATTTATCAATCTCAACAACTTGCATAGTTCGAAGGCTGATTTTCGAGCCTGATTCTAATCTGACCTGACCTAGCCTACTTTGACATTTTTTGCTATGATCAATGCATATACATTCATCTCGATGCATTCATCTAGATGTATTCATTTAGGTCATCTAGGCTAATTAAGAAACAACGTCAAACGAAAAGAAGCTCTGCCTTATTTTAAACCATTTCCAGGATTTCAGTTGAAGTCCGCATATTCACCTTCCGATGACCTCCGATTCGGTACCGGTGCAAACGCAAGAAATTATTATGTCTCGCCACAACCAAAGCTTTCTAACAATGATCAGCGTTTCATACTAGTCTATGCAGATTGGATGATAGGTCAGTGAATCGTACGAATTTGATATGCTTTGCACTAACGACGCTAATTCATTTCACTGGGCACCCCGACAATGATCTTGTAAACAAATGATGCGGCATTGTTGGCATGGTCGAGAAGACATTGGGTCACAAAATGACACAAAAGGTCACGAGACTCCATATTTTGTCTGCCAGAATGTCGCACGGGACCAGAAGTAGAGTCAGGTTTCAACTCCGTAAGCAATGTGCATTCGTGGCAAGAAGATAAAGTATGGGAAGAGCGGTACCAGCATTCGTGGCTAGAAGACACTGTCTGCGAAGAGCGGTACCAGCATTCGTGGCTAGAAGACACTGTCTGCGAAGAGCGGTACCAGCATTCGTGGCTAGAAGACACTGTCTGCGAAGAGCGGTACCAGCATTCGTGGCTAGAAGACACTGTCTGCGAAGACCGGTACCAGCATTCGTGGCTAGAAGACACTGTCTGCGAAGAGCGGTACCAGCATTCGTGGCTAGAAGACACTGTCTGCGAAGAGCGGTACCAGCATTCGTGGCTAGAAGACACTGTCTGCGAAGAGCGTACCAGCATTCGTGGCAGAAGACACTGTCTGCGAAGAGCGGTACCAGCATTCGTGGCAAGAAGATAAAGTATGGGAAGATAGGTATCAGCATTTGTGGTTAGAAGATTAACTTTGGATAGAGGTACCATCATTCGTGGAAGACACCGTCTAGAAGGAGCCGACTCAGCGTTTCCGGGCACAGTGCAGTATTCCACATTTTCGCACCAATTGCGACAACGAAATAGGCGACAATCCTACGGAAGAAACACGTATGCCAATCAAACGTGAAGTGTGCCGCGGAGGTGTCCTGACAGCGTGGCGGTTCTGTCCACTGCCAGGTGTCCTGACAGCGTGGCGGTTCTGTCCACTGCCAGGTGTCCTGACAGCGTGGCGGTTCTGTCCACTGCCAGGTGTCCTGACAGCGTGGCGGTTCTGTCCACTGCCAGGTGTCCTGACAGCGTGGCGGTTCTGTCCACTGCCAGGTGTCCTGACAGCGTGGCGGTTCTGTCCACTGCCAGGTGTCCTGACAGCGTGGCGGTTCTGTCCACTGCCAGGTGTCCTGACAGCGTGGCGGTTCTGTCCACTGCCAGGTGTCCTGACAGCGTGGCGGTTCTGTCCACTGCCAGGTGTCCTGACAGCGTGGCGGTTCTGTCCACTGCCAGGTGCCCTGACAGCGTGGCGGTTCTGTCCACTGCCAGGTGTCCTGACAGCGTGGCGGTTCTGTCCACTGCCAGGTGCCCTGACAGCGTGGCGGTTCTGTCCACTGCCAGGTGCCCTGACAGCGTGGCGGTTCTGTCCACTGCCAGGTGCCCTGACAGCGTGGCGGTTCTGTCCACTGCCAGGTGCCCTGACAGCGTGGCGGTTCTGTCCACTGCCAGGTGTCCTGACAGCGTGGCGGTTCTGTCCACTGCCAGGTGCCTTGCTGCACGGTCTGCAGCGCCGGTCCGAAGTAGTCACATTGCACGGCTGTCAGTTGCACGGCTGTCAGCGCACAGGTCGGCGGGAACAGTCGTCAGGCTCGAGTATCCTTTGCTGTTGCTGCAGGCGCGACGTGGTGGCGCTGCCAGCACGTTAATTACCAAGTAATGGTGTTGTTGCATGACTGTGCGCTGCTTACATGGCAGCGGCTCGTGTTTCACCACGGAGCACGAACAGGCCAAAGCCACAGTGCCTAACAGTGCCTGATTAGGCACTGTGGGTGGACTGATGTGAAAACATAGCTTGATATAATTCGCTGTGGACAACATCGTGGCGATAGTTTTGTCCAAAGGTGGCGACCTTCTGAGGACACGCTGCCTACACACACTTTTCCGGACATCCTCTGACGGCGCGGAGCCTCTTCCTCTCACTGCTCAGCACAGTGTCTGTTGTGCCGGAGGAGACTCTTTCAACAGCTCGGGCCTCGTCCACCACGCCAGGGCCTTGTGTGCGGCTTCGGCCCCTGCTTTGGCTCAGGGGCCCTTCATCCCGGCTCGGGGCCCTCTTGGAAGGGCCGGGAACTCTCACGGCTCGGGATCCTGTCCGTTGGCTCAGGGACCCTCCTTGGCGATCCAGAGTCTTCTAGGGCAGGCCGAAAGTCCTATATTAACAACCTGAGCCACCTCCATCGGATTATGGATCTGTTACGGCTTAGACCTTACCAGTCACCCAAGGGGGCCTTTCTGACGGCCCAAGGTCATCTGCGGCAACTATGGACATTCCGCCGTGTTAGGGGGCCCTCTTCAAGAACCCAGGACCTCTTCCGACACGCCCAGACCCCGGTCCAGGTCCGAGTCTGGGGCCTTTTACAAAAGATCGGACCTCTGAATTAGTCACGCACCCTTTCTTGAGCTTGGGACCCACATCAGTCCAAAGGCCCTTCATACTGGGGCATGGCCCCATTCCGTCAGCCTGGGCCCTTCCAACGATCCAGGGCCCCTCTGTCGACCTGGAGTTCATTCACGTTGGCCCAAACCAGGGTCCTCACCATCCAGCTGTGGACACTTCCCGTGGATTCGGCCCTCTTCATCGACTCCGTAGCCACTCCTTCAGCCCGGGGCCCCTTTCGCCGGACCAGGGATCCTTGCGGTCCCTGAAGGTGGTCGCCCGGAGGGTCCTCTCAGACCCCCAGTGGGCGGCTGCCCTCTTCACCCTGACTGTGAATACTGGCTACGCTACCGATTATCAATAAATTAAATGTCAATTCCTTTGGCTATAAATCAAAATTAACGGGGCAGCTGCGCACCTATTCTCGTCACGTACGCGACTTTACGACGCTTGAGCGGCGTTGTGGCGGGGATGGCCGAGTTGTTAAAGTATTGAGCTCCGAGTGCCAAAGGTCCAAATTTCCACACTCGCAACACTTGGGACATTTCCCAATCCCGCAGCCCGCCGTCGAAACAGTGTGGGCGGGCCATTAGCCGTGATCGTGCATAAAGTGCGTCGAGAACCACCCAGTAAACAAAAATACAATTTAACACGCTTAGTACATAATCTACATGGGGACACCATGTCAGAAAAACGATATGCAGCAGTCACAGAGATGTACTTGGCAGGTGTTGCTTCAAAACTTTTATTCACGACTTGCATGGCATGCAAATATGTGCTGCTGCATTATACTTAATCTACTTGTTGGATCGTGGGAAGCGTAATTCGCGGTGTTCAATCTCTGCCGAGCGGCCATCTTGATCTGGTCTCATCGGCGCCATCTCAGACACACCGTCACTGTGAACGAATGCGAAGTGAAGATTTCCGCCCCGAGGCTGAAGCAGGCCACAGCGCTTCGTGACTTGTTTGTGAGCCAGGCGAACCCCGAGTGAGCCTACTCCCCGCCCGTGCTGTTGTCAACGCGTCCGTATTCGCCTTCAAATACGCATTCGCGCACTCTCCAGATGGGTCAGATCCGGGCGGTGACATTCACGCAGAGGGAACAGAAGAAGAGGGAGGAGTGGAGAAGAGGGAAGAAGAGAAGAAGAGGGAAGAAGAGGAGAAGAGGGAGATAGAGAAGAAAGAGGGCAGAAGAGAGAAGAGGGAGGTAGAGGTTGGTTGGTTATTGGTTTTACGACACATCGACCATTGAGTCATGTAGCGTCGCCAATCTCTCACGCCGATTGGTCGCGGGCGAAGAATAACGACAGGTGAGACTCGAACCCACAACATTTCGATCGTGAGACGAGCAACTTACCCCTAGACTACTCGTCCCCAAGCGGGAGGTAGAGAAGAAGAGGGAAGAAGAGGGAGGAAGAGGAGAAGAGGGGAAAGAAGAGGAGAAGGAGGGAAGAGGAGGAGAAGAGGACAGATACAACTGTTTATCGCATTTGTGTGCCACGCTAACCACTTGCTCGCTGGTGGCGAAAACGGATCAGAGAAAAAGCATCACTGCGAACCCTATGCATTGAACACACCGACATACGCCTCGCCATCGTGTACCTTACCGTTTCTAGAATATTTGCCTTACAGCCAATTTCGTTTTTTGTGTGTAGAGAACCATCCACTGCATGTGGCTTGTGTTACCTTTGGCAATATCAGTATATCGATGGGAAGGAATGATGTTGGAACGTCATTAGCCTCAAATAGTTACTGGTATGACCATGCTCACATGATGGGAGTATATGCTGACATACACCTGGCCATTATGTACTCTGCCGGTTGCCGAAATGTCGACCCCTGTTTCCCACGCAGCCGTCTATCCTATTTGGATACAGGCACTGATGCAGAGGCAACTGATATTGAGTCTTTCTACGGTCCACTGACCAGCAGTCAGGCCAGTTAGCTTATCAATGCCTGAGGATACTGATACAAATGATACCATTCGCCATAGCTCTTGTTGAGTACAAATAATTGCATCTTTTCTGCCTCCAGCGCTCTTCCCTTGTATCGTTCGAAGAAGGGAATTGATATAGGTCACTTCAGGCCATCGAACTATGACATCATCCCTGGGGGCATGCAGCCAAGCTTAGGCAAAACTGACTGTTGTGGAGCGTGAAATGAAATACAAACGTGCATCAAGGAGGATGTTGCTTGTTACTAGGTACCTAGCTGCAATGAGCAAACGTTATTTAATTTTTGATCAACATATTGCCTTACAGAGCAAATTATTCAGCTGAATTCTTCCTCATGAATTAGGTACTGGTGTTTCTCATTTGTAATCCAGTTCTACTCTCACACTTACCTTTTTCGTCCACCGCAACTCTAAATTCGGGCGCCCGTTTCTTATTATATCCTGGTTTTGGTCATACGACAAAAATATTCAAGAAATCATATATTGAATTTAGCATTATCTAGAAAGAGCACAGGAAAGGGAGCAGTCAATGGTTTGTGCCACCAAGAATCAGTGAAGAGGAAAGCTAGTTAATGGGTAGTAAAGGAAAACACTTGTGAAATATGCGCCACTGTCAGAGGCGCAGCCGAGGGGGGTGCATTCGCACCCCTCAGTATCACCAAAAAATACACTAGATTTTAATAATGCATGAATATTGTGAGATTTTGGCTTAGCAAAACCTTGAATTTTCCGTGCGCTACGCGCTTTTGGGAACTTTCGCTATGCCGTCCTTTGATAGGATGGGAACAAGTAGATACATATTGACTCGATGGATGACAGCACACTTTTGCAAGTGTGAGTACTTACAAGAGACAGCATGTCCCAAAATATGTCGGTTTCCAACATCCAAGCATTGAATTGGCCATTGCCGTTTGGTTTGAATCAAGCATTACATATTACGCAGACACCAAACTCCTAAAATCTTTACAGCATTGCATTCATGGTATATCATATAAAAAAATGACACCAGG